>SJOL01009509.1:358338-389980 GCA_004794785.1 Opisthorchis felineus | reverse complement strand
CGTGCAGCGCTCGAGGTCTCATACCGAGCTGTTCGTTGGTGAGGGGGCTAAACAACTTTGTTGGACTTCAAGGTTGGATTTAGATCAAGTGGCGACCTTTTTAATAAAAGCCGTTATGCACCAAACATGCCTGCCCAGCAGCTAGACTTCTGAGGCATAGGCTTCGGCTGAGTACCCACAATTGTCCTGCTGTCTAGGTTAGAGCCCCTTATCGTTACCCCGGTCCCAATATAACCAGGATTCTTACGGCTAGAAAAACTGAGATGGCATGCCGACCCTTGCGTTGTATCACCAACTAGGTCGTCTTACTTGCTGCATACAAGAGGGTACGTAAAAGACAACAGGCTGATGACGGTGCCTCATTTTATGCTCCTTCACGAACTTTTCCTCGCCCCGCCCAATTAGCACCGCTCTTCTTGTGAGCTCATCCATCAGAACCGATGATTTCCCTTGTCCTGCATCTGTTAGTGTGGCATCACCTGCGAGTTACCCAACAGTTGCCAACAGTCTCGAACAACTCAAAATCAATCTCTATGCCCCAAAGGGTGTCTGTTTGTCTGCCTTCAATGTTCACACATCAGGGCAGACAAGACAAGAGGATGCCTTTGCTCTCACTGTGGAGTCGCTTGAAATTGATACACTAGTTACTTGCTTCCCTGGGCAAATAAGTTGGTGGCGTCCATGAAGTAGCCTCACAGACGGAAGGCTGATTGTTGCCTGTTCCTTAACTGACTGTAAACCCGGCGCCATTGAAGACAATTCTCTTACGCCTTGAATGTCCTTTCACGTGGATATGGTTGCCGTTGCCGGGTACTTGAATGCTCAGATGAGTGGATCGAGCGCGTCGCAGAACTAAATAGGTGGTCGAATAGGATTGGACTCGGTACCCGCCGACAACGAAAAAAGATTGCTTCAAACGCGTGCCACCTGCAAGAATTTTCTGCGGCACTAACTTTCGAAATAACCGAAGTTGTCTGGTTACATGCTGTTCTCCAACAACGTGCGAGCCACGTAGCAAATTTGGTCACATCCCCAATGGTTGCTGACGATACAGGTCAAGGCTGGCTGCTGCTTGTTTTCAAGCACACGTGTGGATTCTGGCAAACGCTCACTCAAGCTGGCCTTCTCCTTTTTCAGGGCCGCACAAGAGGCCAAAATGTCGCTAAGCAACCGGGAGACTGGTAGAACCTGGTCTTTGACAAATTTATTATAATCGCGCTGACCGTGAGGCGTATTGGACCCAAGAAGTTAAAGTGACGGAAGAGGCGCAGAAGGCCATGAACACCCAAAGATTAATTCAACTAATCCGGGTGGCCAGACTTCGGGGAAATCCACGGTGGGCGAAACCGTCAAGTTACTTGGCCGTTCTGAGACCCACTCACCGAAGGGATCTCTCGTGCAGGAGTTGACGAACATGAGCATCTGTGAGGAGCAATTCGATTAGAGGCTGTTCGTAATTGTGCCTTACCAAGAATGGACGTGAGTGTTTCGCAAGAGAAGAATGCAGGTCTGCAAAGTGTCCTCCCTATGCTTCATTTACCGCTGTTGGACTACCCTTGTGGGCTATGTTTCTGTCTTTCGAGGAAAAGACGGCTGGCTTGCTTCTTCGGTGGTGTCCAATGTAATTGAATAATGCATTTCCGTTTTTCCAAACGAGATCTAGTATCTTGATCCGTTTACATAAGTTCACGGATTCACTGACTAATACACAGGACCAAGGTTTTCGCCAAAGCTTCCCGGGCTGAGTTTGTTCTTGTCGTCCAGCGGCTTCACTTCACCTGAAAGGCACAAGCAAAAAAGGGATAGCACTGCTCCTTAAGTTTTCGGAGCGGTGCAGTAAGCCCGCCAGCTCAAGGGCTCAAAAAAAGCGTCTAAAAGTGCCTTGATTTGAGTACTATTCGCAGCGTGAATAACCGTCGGAGGAAGGTTATTCCACGCCCCAACAATCCAAAATGAGAAAAACTGATGACTAAAAAAGTGTGCGCTCTAAGCTCAAAAAGCTTTCTACCATGTCCCTGCAGTTTGTTAGCTTGGTCAGTGGTGAAAAACCTTTTGAACGAGCCTCCTGGGCGGCGATGATAAACCAGGGTAGAAAGGTCAAGCACCGCGAGGTGCATTTGATAATCAACGGATTTAGGGCCGATAACCATTCTTGTAGTCGCTCGTTGGACACGCTCAATGAGCGTTATGCCTTTTATGCGCCCTAAGCAGACAAATTGTTTAGCGAATTTCTGATTTACAGCAATTTCGCATCTTACGAAATGCCGGCCCACCTTCTTTATCTGAATAATAGTTGAGAACTTGTTTCTAGAAGAAGCGGAGTCATTTTGGGTAGCTTTTGATCCACCCAGCTGTGCCTTGCTTTTTTAAGAAGTAAACCCATATCAGCCCCGTGAATGTTCTGGAAGGTGTCCCTGTGCGTCTCCTCCACTGAGTTCGTCCCAGTCTAGGTTAGTCAAGAGAGATACGCAGCCATAAAACTTCTGCGCAGCTGAAGTTCCGACTCCAGGTCCGTGGCTCAGTAGCGTATAAAATCTGCGGTCAGAACACGGTGGTTGCTATATACCGGGGGAGCCTCAACACTTGATCAATAGAGTGTCTTTGGTTGGAGATAAACAAATCCGGCAAGGATGTTAGCTGGCCTGCACGGTATTTGGTGGGTGTGATGACATGCTGGGTCCAAGTGCTCTTCCGAATAACTTCGGTTAGCGTCCGCTGGAACCGATAAGCTAAACCTCTATCCAGAAGGCCTTGGAAGCAGCACAATCACCTACCAGAAAGAGATACGCAAGGTGCCACATGTAAGACAGACGCTCAATTATTTGTTTGAGAAACAGGTCATCTTCCAATGGACTTGAGGAGAAGCAGTGTATCCTTCCAAGGCGAAGAAACTCGGTCCATTGCAGAGTGATTTGAATCCGCCGTGGGTCGAAAAAAGATGCACGAGTGATGTCGCAGAGGTCAGTCAGGGAGACGAGGGCCGCATTTAAGAGCAGCCTCGCCTACCCTCTTGCGGTCTGAAGTACCTTGGCAAATGGAATTGCCATTTATCGAGAGCTCTGTGTCAGGGGATTCTGGTGTGGGCGAGATTCTCGTAAGTGAGGTTATGGACGGTTGTTCAAGGGACGAAGACAACCGAGTATCAAGGATTTCGCTGAAAACACTGGAGCAATTTGTGGGCAGCCACTCTAGCACTGTTTCTCCTACGACGCTCGATTTTGCAGAGGATTACACCTTAAATCCATCGGGCAGCTTTTCGATTAGGCAAAAACTACGCAGCTTCTTTGACCATGGCTGCTTTCTTGTTGTTTGTACAAACTCCCAGATCCTCCGCAGTTAGCGTAGCCAACTCGGTGTAAGTGAAATTTTCCGGTCCACTGTTTTTGGGCTTTAGCCCTGTCCCTCGGGGCCATGACTGACGGTCGAATTCACTCTCAGACTGATTTTCTCTGACAGAGTAGGTTTTGGACTGTTAGCTTCGCACTTTTAGAATAATCTCCCGCGCTTGTCTTCATTGCGGCTGCCTTATCACGTGAAAGCGTCAGATCTATCTTCGTCCGGGTTAACTGACCACAACATTTCCCGACTTCGGGGCCAACGTCTGTGGCTAATCTGTTTGTTTCTGCACGACTGTCCTAGTGCTTGGAATTTGTGACCTGAGTGTGGAATTCACTGCTGCGAATTGATCATCCGCTAGGGGATTAAAGCGGCAATAATTCCACATGCGGTAGATGCTCTGTCCTGGCGAGGCTCGCCTCAGCCTGGGCAGTACTGTGGTTGGTGGTCGATGAGTCTGTGACAGCTGGGTAGAAGCTGCGATCCGGAGTCACGGTGATTCGGATCAATGAGCTTTTAAGAGCACAAGGGCCCACAGGAACCACCGAACTAGTCATCAGTTTGGGAACAGCTTACTCATTAACAAATGGAAGCTCGTTTTCCACCTCACCTATAGGACCGCTCAGACCCAGTTTTCACGCCTCTAGGGGGCTATCCTCGTGTATAAGTTTGATATTCAGAAAAACTTTTTGAATGCTGACAGTTTGCGTTAAGGCAGTTGAGGAGGAAGGTATGACTACAAGCCTAATAGTTTGTTTGCATCCCTCCCACGTAACAACTGTGCGTGAAGCGATTCGGAATCACAACTTATATAGGCAACGCCGAAAAGCGATGCTGACGGTTCGTTGGCCTGCTTGTTTGGAAAAACGGACCCAAGGTGAACATCCCTGATACCACTGTGCGTCTGTCTCATAGAGACGCCGTGGCAGTCCTGATTGCCGCAGCAGGGAACTGGCTCACCTACTTTGCAGTCGACGGACCCAGAATTGAGACTGCCAGGTACCCGTTCAAAACGGAAGGTTCTTTGTCGACTATGGTCAGGCTGCTGCGTTCTTTCGGTGTGAATCTTTAAAAGCCTCTAAGAGAAGTTCCGGTTTTTTCTAAAGTTTCATGACTAAGATGAAAATTTGCGCTGGTTCTTTCAACTTAGGGGTAAATACATGGTTCCCTTATTGGCAGCTGTCTTGCAAGTTATGGAGTGCACAGCACCCCTAATTCAGAAGCAGCTGGCGCAGACAAACCCGGTCAGGAAAGTTTGATAGTGGGCATATCTTGTCATTCTACAAATTTGCACACTTTAAATGCCACCACGCCTGGGAAGCGTGACACTGCATTTCACATCTCACATTCGAAGGACACCCAGTTCGTCCACATCTGTTGCGGCACTCTGAGAGATGCAGTGAGGTACAACCTGTCATAGTCGGGCTCATGATTGTAAATTAGCAGGTGCACCACAGAAATGGAGTGCTGTCTGACAGGGTTTTTCACGCACGTGTAAGATAATTGTGAAAAAGCCAACCAAGTAACACCTGTCAACTCCATAAGAAGACAAAACAGCGAAATAATTCTTTAACAAATTTGCTAGGGCAAAAAGCGAAACAAATTTCAAAAGTAGAGGTCAGCGGGGACTCGAGAGAAGCAAGCGAGATTATGGCCTGGTGGAGTTTGCGTTGATCAAATCTATACAAGCCGTCGGGTGCTGGAATCACCATGCAAACCAACAACCCGAATTATTGTTTCTTCTTGGTCTCACTTGTCTCAGCTGACTCAATTCCAAAGACGCCTGTTCAACATAGAATGCCGTGTAAGTTTCCGATTTTATTAAATTCTTTCTCAGACTAGCGGGCGTTCCGGCGTACACAGATAGGTCTCCAAAAGCTTTTGTAAAAAAAGTAATGTCCGTACAAAATGCCCACTTCATCCACGTGTTTTCAATTTATTGATGAACAATATTGTGTGACAAGGACGTTGGGGTCTTGAAGACCCTGGTGATCAAATAGCGTCCCGTAATATGCAGAAACCATCCTCCTCGTTCTAAGAATAGCACAAAAAAGGAGACGCTCCCGGGAGAACTGACCAAATTTGCCCAGCACCTTGGCATGCGCTTTGCACCCACAAGGTTCACGGTCATGCTCCCGGACATGCCGTCACTAAAACTGTCACGTGCAGCACAGGATGTGGTCCCGAAAATTGTAGAGCGTTTTACGTGTGCTGTAACTTGTCCTGATTTTGCGTTCAATTGTGATGTGACATGTTGACAACGTACAAAATTCTGAGGCTTGAATGGCGTCTGTCACATCAATTGCGGCAAAGTGGCGTAACCCAAAATTTCACAAGGCGCGTGCGCCAGGCTACAGTATACCCCATTTTGTTGTATCACGGTGATACGTGGCTTCTTCGAGCGGCCAACTTAAGATGTCTTCAGATCAGTGGCCGTCATTGTCGCGGAACCGCAGTTACTGTTGTGGCGGCCAAAACAAAATAATACCGTGGGATTACAAGTCTTCGGGTGCACAACAATGACTTCAATCGAACACCTTGCTCGGCGCCAGATACTGCACTGGTGAAGTTATGTATTGCGCATGTTCAACCATCATTTGCCGGAAAAGGTGTCGTCTTTTTTGCCTACCCCACTGTGCCTCAATCAAAGGTATCTAACCACAGACCTGCAGATAGGAGCAAAATACATCACAAAAAATTTGGATGCTGTTGGTCTGACATGACCTCCGGAATAAAATACAGTGATCCGTTTGTGCCTGGTAGGAACCCTTGCAAGTCATGATTGCTAACCGATTTCGACGGCGCTGTTGTTGCAATCTTCTATCCAAACTGTCCGAGTAAGTGTCCGAAGGTGTGAAAACATCGGAGTGGTTTTGGTTGGCTGGCGACAGGCCACACCACATACACTCATTCTTATTTTACGTTAACGAGTTTAAATAAATTATTGTTATATAGCAGCAAAATATCGATGTTACTACCTGCTGATGCGTTTTTAGGGATGAAAATGTTGGTGGTGAACAGGATAGTGGTCCGCTGACTGTGCGGAATTGTGCGATCAGTTTCCGGTGACTCAGACGTTTTCGTGATACGGCATGGTCGCCCGAACGAATCGGGTCAAAAATGACAGACCGTGTTATCTGTTTGCCTGGTTACTACTGCTGGTCCAATATGTTCATCATCCTCAGGAGGATCCAAAATTTTCATTTACTACAGGCAACCTTCCGGATTTCAAGACCATGGTTCGATTAGATGTAAATGGAAAAAAATTATAAGAAATTTGCCACAGCTAAAGTGTCTTCCGTGACTCTTCACCTTCCACGTGTAGGCTCCAGCGAAAACGCCGCAGATAACGCAGTCAGACTAGGCAGATCCAGAACAGCATCACAGTTTATCTGCTTCTATAAGTCCAAAAGCCAGAAAATGTATACTCATATATCTCCTTTGAGGAGCATGTCAGTACAATTGGTGTTTCGGTCCGAGTTTAGATGACTCGGGAGATGCTGTCGCATTTTGGCCAGTCTCTGGTTATGTGAGGATGTAGATCATGTATCCTATGGACAACTCTGGCCTTACTGTCCCACTCGGAACCATGTCGCGGTTGTCCGATTTTTCATGAGACGTCGTTCCATTGTGGGCCTACAATCTGCTGTCCAGAGTTGATTCACGTGACGAGGCCGAGCTTACGTTCAAACCCGCGCCCCCTGCTTGATGCAGCATTTGGTCCGGCGTTCACCCTGGACAGTGTCCACTATCTCCTTAAATCAACACCTGGCCCTCACTTGACTGCTAGATGATGATACGGTTGGTCATTCAACCATGACTTTCTGCCTGGTATTGGAACTGTTACTTACGGGATGAACCACAAATGTACAACGTTGCGGGCCGACGGCTGGACTCAACAAAACGGGCTTGTGGGAACCAGCTACCGGTGTAACGGCGGATACTACTAATGGGGCGTGCGAGTAGTCTGTGGTTTTCTCAAAGCTCCACCCCGCGTCTAATTGAAGGTGAAGTCCATTACGGGACTTGTGGAACTGCTTTGCAGCGTTCGTTTACAATTGCGTAACAGTCAGTGAATGTCCATGAAAATTCAAGAACACGCGTGGGAATGTTCCGTTTTTAAAAACCATGTGCTTATGGAACGTTTAATTTCCTGTCCAGTAGTTTGTAACTGCTAATAAGTGACTTCGCGGAGAAAGGCTTTCCTCCTAACATTTGGTGCCGTCGCCAGGATACAGATGAAGATCCCGTGGTCACAACCTTTTAAAGATAGGGATGTATGGGCCTTCCTGGAGGATTTTGAAGATGTTGCGGAGGCAAATGGACCGAAAACCAACCAGGGTAAGTTTGCGGCACTGGAGACTGTCCTCATAAGCCAGGTGAGGGCGGCTCCGGATGCCGCTAGAAGGAGCCATCGGAAGATGGACTGGTCCGCCGCGATAGATGCTTTTCCAACAGAGCTCGACAGCCTAGTAAACCACCAGGAGGATATGAGCCGATTTAAGGCAGCAAGGATGAGACCTGGGTGCAACCCGACGGTGTTCTTCGCCAGCCTGCAGTAGTCGTTGGATAGAGCTCTCCCGGGACTGGGTGGAGTGTTGCGCCGGCAGTTGCTGTATGACCAGTCCGTCGAAGGTGTGCAGCCTGCGCTTGATGCCCAGTTGCGGTTGTCGAAAACAGCTGGCCAGTTGACTGTGGAGGAGTTGGTGCATCTGGCATGATAATTTGCCGTGGCACCACTGACCATGTTGCATTTGCGGGAGATGAGAGGAAACTCACCAATAAAGGATCTACAGACCAAAGTAGACCAACTAAACTAACAGCTTGCAGCCGTCAAGAGAGATTTGTGGAGGCGCATTTGAATGAGCCGATGCTACAAGTCTTGCATGCCTGGCTGCTATAAGAATCAGTGTCGTCGTACCCGAACACCTGTAAATAATATCGCATAGGATTTTTCCCTTTCCCCGGGTGGGCCGTGATTAGTGCAGTGACACGGGCTACTTTACAGGCCGTTATCGAGATATACAAAAAAAGGGAACTTTGCCTAACTGATGCAGGAGCAGGGGTATCGCTGAGGCAGGGAAGGAGCAAAGCTGAATGCACACCGTCTGCTCTAGCCGTCAGGGCAGCGTGTGGGCAGATTGTCAATGCACTCAGTGCGCCTAGGCGACAGGTCGATGCAGCACGAGTTCTTGATCAGCCCAGACATACAGCAGACAACCTTGGAAGAGGATTTTCTCAAGAGCGCAGAATCCGTGGTTGACCTGAAGCTCAGTCAAGCTTGAAGATTACCTAAGCACTGCCGTGAGCAAACTGCGTGTCCATAGCTTCCGTCTTGTACAGTCCATGGTCAAGGAATAATAATAATAATGTTTATTCCCAATTTTCATTCCCAACTGTTCACAGGCAATGAAGATCCATCTATCCTATGCTGGCGGATTGAATGCGAAATCCCCCTCTCGTCGGAATGCCTTCGACCTTACGGCCCCCTTCCGCTGCCGCTCCATCTACGGGAGGAGGTCCATAAGCAAACTCAAGGGATATTGAAAAATGGCATAATCAAGGAAGCTAACAGTGCGAGCATCTCCCCGGTTGTGCTTGTAAAGAAGGCGAACGAAAAGTACCGGTTTTGCGTGAATTTCCGGCGTCTGAATGAACTGACCGTAAATTGGGTTGTTGCTGTCCCTTCGGTTGCAGAGATTTTCGATTCCCTCCAGCATTACCGATATTTCTCGTGTTTGACTTGCGTTCCGGATACTGGCAACTATCTATCAAGGTGGAAGGCCGGGAGAAAACGGCGTTCACGGTTGGGAACACCCACTATCAATTCAGACGGATACCGTTTGGTTTGTCGCGGGCATCATTAACATTCCGGCGCTTGATGCTTCGTTTAGGGAAGGGACTACAGAATGTTGCCGTGTACGGAGACCATATCGTTGTGTAGAGCAATTCAAAACCAGAGCATGCAATACACCTGAAGGCCATATTGAAGCGTATTCGGGAAGCTGGCTACATAATAAATGAAGCCAGGACACAGCTCGCTCGGAGTTCAGTGACACTGCTGGGGGATAAAGTGGGTCACTGAGAGGTCAGCCTACTGCTGGAAAAACTGGCAAAGTTCCAGGACTTTGCTGCTCTCGATTCAAAGCCGTCCCTACGGCAGTCTCTCGGACTAGCAGCACGCTGCAGCCAGTTTGTCAAGGATTTCTACACACTTTCTGCCCCACTGCACGACTAGCCGGGGCAAAATCGGAAATTCAAATGGACAGGGAAGCACAAGAAACACCTGAACTTGTCAAAGCGCGGATGCTGGATCAGCAACTGACCCTCAGAATACCCAGAGTCGCTGAGATGTTCACTGTTGCAACTGACGCTAGTGACCCTGGTATTGGTGCAATCCTAAAGCAGAGGAGTGGGGTCACTGTATACGCCAGTCGTGCCCTGACTAACGCTAAGCAAAAGTACTCAACTCTTGAGAAAAATGTTTAGCAGTTGTCCTGGCCCTAAATAAGTGGAGGCCATGCGTGCTAAGACATAGATTCCATGTAGGGACCGATCACATACACCTCGAGTAGATCAGGATCACCAGAGTTCCTCGCGGAAAGCTCGCGCGCTGGGCACTCCGAATGCAAGAGTACGACTTCACGATCCGGCACGTGCCAGGGAAGAAGAACCACCTGGCTAAATGACTGTCAAGACCAGAGGCTGAAGCTGAGGCTGAAGATCATGATTGGTGCCAATAGTCCCGTCGTTCAATTGAATCCAAGAGAGTTGATGCAACTCAAGCAGCGGGAACCTGTGGAGCGGAAGTTTGCAGCTGCCTTGTTGGATGGAAGGAGTTTTGAGAACGGTGAGGGAGACAAAGGATTGGAAACGTCTCAGAGTCACTTCGATAGGCCGAGTGTGAGTGAGGCTGGCATAATATCCTTGATCGCCACCGATTCTAATGTTGTGCTTCCCATGTTACTTCGGAAGTGGAAAGTTGAAGTGGAACGCTGTGTTTGATACAAAACCAACAGGATGTGAGAGGTTTCTTGGGGTCCGTTTGAAATTTGATTGCCTTTTAAAAGTTACTTTGCACATGACGTCGGGCTGACAGGGCATGTTTTGTCCAGTCACTGCAGCATCAACTTTGAGGTTGATTAAATTATGACAGTTGAAAGGCTTTGAAATGCCAAACCCAAATCCCGGTAAATTATACTCTTCATATCTACACTGGGCGGCGATGAAAATGAAACGCTTCAAATTCCTCCTCAGGGGTGTTGTCCGTCCACACCAGCATAAATGGTGGGGTCCGCAATTTTCCTCGTGATATTCTTAAGACACTAATGGCAAAAAATGAACAAGAATTTGTTCCTGCCGAATATTTAGAACAGGTACTTAGTAGTATCTATGACACCTGGGCCACGAGTGGGGTCTGGACATGTGAGGTTATGGACCGAATGTGTCCAGCTGCCACCAGTTTCTGCAACCACGGTCGAACTTGTCATGCATCATCAGACTGAGTAAGGTCGTTTCAAAAAATGTTCCCATGAACGATTTTTCAAAGGCCTAAACGTCGTATCAAGATTTAATCCGGCATTAGCGCTGGTAAATGCATCCGTTGGGGAAGACGTAGAGCCAAATCTTTTTGTCGTGTTTGCAGTGCAGAAGTTTCAGTAGGTTTATTCTGACCTTCAAATTGCTTCTTCTGCCCCCGTAAAATTATCAAAATATATTCTTTTGAAATTGCCACGGCGTGCTGGCCAGTTGTTCAGTTTACCGAATAATATTAACGCAACATCGCGTGCTTTGGTTCAAGACTATTCACCCGTAGCTCGATAAGTTAAATTCGAACTTTAAATTTTCAATAAAAATGGGTTTATTTTTCAACATGTGGAGAATACCACTTGAGGAATGATTAGGAACAAAAAGAATTTGATAGTTTTATTGATGATTACTTTAGCGAATCATAAGTTAGCATTCTCAAGAAAAAATCTAATGCCTTAAAATTGACAACTGTGTGCAGGCAATAAGAAACAGGGAAAAACTAACCTGCGTACCATTTCCAGGATGCATAGTACGATGGTAAGATAGTCAGGCAGATAGTCGATTATATACTATAGCAATTACGTGCAATCTCCCAGCCCTGAGGCTCTCCAAACTGTCAGCGCAAGATATGTGTCCCCCATGACTGTGGTTGTGATACACAACCTCCAGAAAGTAATAGAAGTGACGTATGATCGGTCCGCCACACGAGGAATATCTAAAGGTCCTTTTGTCATTGTTTCGATTTGGGTGTTTCTAACATGCGAGGACGTGAGACAGACACGAAAACTACTTTGATAAATTCCGTCAGCAGTGGACGAGCATCGCAGGAACCAAGTCTACCTGGATAACATTGTGACGTCTATCCACCCACTGCCAGGCGCCTCTGTTCCAGCTGTATTTGCTGTCACAGAAGTTCAGTGTTTTATGTTTGTTGAAGAGTTCGCCACTTGAATCTTCGTAAATTATCGTACTAGGAGCGTTCTATCAAGCATGAAGAATTTTTACATCCATCCAAGATATGAGCGGAGTCTTCAAATTATTTTGGCCGCTTTTGCGTGTCACAAATGGCCAGAACCACCTGGCGAAACGGAAAGTTTGGCAAACGCCCAGATTTCGCAAAGTAGCCCAGGTAATTAATAACGGAACCGGCAAGGGGCGTGTGAATTTAAGCCACAGAATCTGATGTTGGCCAGCAAAATTGAACAATAATATAGATAAGGTAGCACAGGTTTTGAGCTTCCTGGCTTAGATCAATTGTGCATGAATTCGGTTGCGGAGCATCTGATACTACAGTCACACATTCCTCCAGCTCGCGCCGCAAGAGAACTTCGAAAAGCATTCATATGCTAACTCCATATGTGTGCACGGAAGTGTAACCCAGTTTGTGAAGATTGAGGACAGCTGTTGCAGCGTGTCTAAAACTGACAACAAGCCGGACCACCCAGGTAGGAGACCAGTGAAGAAGAATCTTCACTCGATTGAATAATCCTCTGCCCGATACCCAGAGCAGTCAAGCTGGAAGGTTGGATATAGAACCTCAATGAAATCTTTGCGTACAAACTCGAGGAGAGTTGCGGTTAAACTACGGAAGTACCTTATATACTATACGTCGAAATAATTGATTTTTACCGGCAGTCGGTTTGGCCAAGTTGAGTAAAGCGCAAAATCCAAGAGTCAAATCGTTCAACTGGAGGTTTATTAACAAATGCGGTACTATGAATACAATGATAAAAATAATAAAACCGAACAAACCTCAAATCGCCGGATTCCATACACCGGTTTAGGAACTGCTGATTCCTAAAGGGAACCCAAAGTCCGCACCGGCTCAAGGCAACCATGCTACAATATAGCGAACCACGCGTGTTAATTTAACAAGAAGTGCGATGACAAGATCAAAGAGCATTCAGGTCAAAAGCAAAAAAGTTGGCATAGGCGCTGAGCAGAAACTACAAACGGGGAATCGAGTAGTGCACAATGAGAATAGAAAAGAATCAACAGAAATAGACCCCACAATTTTCCGTCCCAAGTTATTCTCCATGGTAGTACTACACTTCGAAACGTGATGCAGCAAGCCAACCAACCGTTAATCCCGCTAACTCCAGTGTGCGTTCCAAAAGTGACAAAAATGCCTGCTGTGAAAAATAAAAGCGGTGGGATGCCAAAAGTCATATACTTTGACCTCACGTCTGAATCTGTAGATAGCTGAGTGTTTGCAGTCTCTGGTTCGGGTTTATAACGTTTGCACTGCAGTTATTCCTGCCTCGCTTCACCTCAATAGGCAATGCACCTCACATTACTCTAAGCAGTTCTCTTTACATTACGAGTCTGCTGCTAAGTGATGCATTGAATTTGCTTTGGAAAAGTGAACGGACTTACTTGCGTCCAAACAAGTTTACTGATGGTATACACAAATTTATCCGCCTGAACCGTATTGCTTTTCCGCGAGTGCGCGAAACGCCACTAATCAATTGTCTTTAGCCATTAAAACTACATCAATCCGTTTGTAGGTTCGAAGCGTCAAGATCGAGGTTGTCTGAAATGTGCGCTCTGCAGCCAGAATGCTCCAATCTCGAATTTTGATACGGTAAGGTACGTTCGTTTGTTTCCTATTGAAGGCAAAATGCCGCAAACATTGGGGATTACTAAGCAGTATATTCTTTGTTGCCAAAGAAAATTGCACAGTTTTGGAAGGAAACGCCAAAATAGGCTGCATTTACAGCCCTACGGAGATTTAAGTGTACCTGGTTACACCACCGGACATTCCAGGGCTTCACATAAGTAGTTGAGTGCGTCTAGCTTTTGGATGTCACAAGTGACACCTTTTGGGCAATCTTCACAACACCAGCAACAATAAAACCTTGAAATTTCCCGGAGATTTTTTTAGTTGACGACGCCGCCGGATAAGCACTTGGAACCTTTTAGAATCAACTGCAACGCTTTGATAAACAAGCATGCTTCTAATCGTTTAGAAGTTTGTTGCAACCACAGAGAATCACCGAATGTATTATCCTATAAGCAGTTTTTATTTACATGGTGGGCTAATCTATTCCTTTCTGGCCTCGCCGCATTGCTGGAAGCTACTCCAGTACATTCCACCTTGCATAAACGTTTGGGGACCGCTACGCACCGCACGCTGTTACCGCAGTTACTGTGTCTGGTGGATGGTCGCATGTGTTTGAAATCCGGCCCGTCAAATCAACCGGCTCAAGTTGTACATCACTCTCTCATGTAGACACAACGGACGTTTTGTAAGTAAATGTTGCGAATTTTAGCTACGGAAAGAGGAAATCGCTGAAAGGTCCATTTACGAGTATTGTAGATGAGGCCTTGTGCAAGTTTTCTCAAACTGTATTGGCACAATGGCAGGTGCACTGGTCAGTAAACTGTCCGTGCACGGAAAAAATCACTGTGAAGTCTGCCGGTACTAAACTATTTAAAGAAAGTGTCCACTCTTAATTGCAGCTCATTGGGTGTATTGTTTTGCGCAGAAGGACCTCAACAAACTCAGTTCTTCCCGTGGATGCTCAGCAGCGGACAGACTCTACAAAGTGCATTGGCACCCACCACGCCTAAATGTGTCGCTACCGAAATCTGTTAATTGGTACAAAGGTACAAAAGGCTTGTACCAGTTATATTGCGTAGGATGTTCAAACGACTTACGTCACTCCAAGGTGCCTCATTCGAGCTGAAGCGGCCTAAGGATGCACGAAAGTCTCCAGGAGTTACGAATTTCTGAGTGTTGCATATTAAAACAAAGGTGACCAGCTTAATGTGAAAAAGGTTTCTTAGTGAATGAAGATAACCCGTGCCTTTTTATTCGCTAGATGTCATAAAAAAGGGCGGTTAGTACGATAATAAATGCCAATTCTTATGAAAGTGTACGTTTGACCAACTACGATTAGACTGATCACAGGTATCCAAAAGGGCATAGTCGATAGCTTCTGGAGGGTGAAGTTGCCACATTATTGGATTTTGTATCGTGGTTCAGGGTGTGATGGGGACAGCTATATGTAGATAATCAAGGGTGGGCTGTGGATTCATTTGTTAGACGATTCGCTCAGGCGTTTACATCTCAAAGGCTAAAATAAATGTAGCAATACAAGACGCTGATACCGAACAGAAGGCTGGAGCGTTGGGTAGCTGTTCAGCCTTCTGGGTCCTGGCTGACGTACTAGAGATAAAATTCATGCATGGACGTGAGTGAAGCGCTATGGATACCACAGAAGTATTGTGAGTATTCGTTTGGGTTTACTGCTGCATGCAGCGGATAGGGTGACCAGACCGACGTTACCGCTTGACGGCTGATGTAGCACTAGGGTTTGCTCCAGTAGGCACTTGACTGTGCTGAAACAATCATGAAATGGAGAAGGGCTAAGGCTCTCATACAGCCCCTGGCATCAAAGCCAGATAGAAAGGAACTAGTGGCTTACGTTAGGGCAGCTGATACAGATATGTCTCACCATTTTGGTTCCAAAACGGTGACATTTTGGTCCTGGATTGGTCACCCAGCGCCCCGGGACACTTTCCGTATGGCACGCCTGAGACTGACAGGTAGTGCACCCACTTTTCAAGTGACCACTGGCATTTTCCGGATAGGTTCTGGATCCACGTCCAAAGTGTTACCCCGAATTGTGCATATGCAGCTCAGTCGCGGGCGCTGCACAGTCACTGAGTCGTGAGTTACGAGGCGACTCACCTATAATTGCGGCGCAGTATTCTCATCAGTCAGTGAATGTCCATGAAAATTCAAGAACACGCGTGGGAATGTTCCGTTTTTAAAAACCATGTGCTTATGGAACGTTTAATTTCCTGTCCAGTAGTTTGTAACTGCTAATAAGTGACTTCGCGGAAAAAGGCTTTCCTCCTAACATTTGGTGCCGTCACCAGGATACAGATGAAGATCCCGTGGTCACAACCTTTTAAAGATAGGGATGTATGGGCCTTCCTGGAGGATTTTGAAGATGTTGCGGAGGCGGATGGACCGGAAACCAACCAGGGTAAGTTTGCGGCACTGGAGACTGTCCTCATAAGCCAGGTGAGGGCGGCTCCGGATGCCGCTAGAAGGAGCCATCGGAAGATGGACTGGTCCGCCGCGATAGATGCTTTTCCAACGGAGCTCGACAGCCTAGTAAACCACCAGGAGGATATGAGCCGATTTAAGGCAGTAAGGATGAGACCTGGGTGCAACCCGACGGTGTTCTTCGCCAGCCTGCAGTAGTCGTTGGATAGAGCTCTCCCGGGACTGGATGGAGTGTTGCGCCGGCAGTTGCTGTATGACCAGTCCGTCGAAGGTGTGCAGCCTGCGCTTGATGCCCAGTTGCGGTTGTCGAAAACAGCTGGCCAGTTGACTGTGGAGGAGTTGGTGCATCTGGCATGATAATTTGCCGTGGCACCACTGACCATGTTGCATTTGCGGGAGATGAGAGGAAACTCACCAATAAAGGACCTACAGACCAAAGTAGACCAACTAAACTAACAGCTTGCAGCCGTCAAGAGACATTTGTGGAGGCGCATTTGAATGAGCCGATGCTACAAGTCTGGCATGCCTGGTTGCTATAAGAATCAGTGTCGTCGTACCCGAACACCTGTAAATAATATCGCATAGGATTTTTCCCTTTCCCCGGGTGGGCCGTGATTAGTGCAGTGACACGGGCTAGTTTACAGGCCGTTATCGAGATAGACAAAAAAAGGGAACTTTGCCTAACTGATGCAGGAGCAGGGGTATCCCTGAGGCAGGGAAGGAGCAAAGCTGAATGCACATCGTCTGCTCTAGCCGTCAGGGCAGCGTGTGGGCAGATTGTCAATGCACTCAGTGCGCCTAGGCGACAGGTCGGTGCAGCACGAGTTCTTGATCAGCCCAGACATACAGCAGACAACCTTGGAAGAGGATTTTCTCAAGAGCGCAGAATCCGTGGTTGACCTGAAGCTCAGTCAAGCTTGAAGATTACCTAAGCACTGCCGTGAGCAAACTGCGTGTCCATAGCTTCCGTCTTGTACAGTCCATGGTCAAGGAATAATAATAATAATGTTTATTCCCAATTTTTATTCCCAACTGTTCACAGGCAATGAAGATCCATCTGGCCTATGCTGGCGGATTGAATGCGAAATCCCCCTCTCGTCGGAATGCCTTCGACCTTACGGCCCCCTTCCGCTGCCGCTCCATCTACGGGAGGAGGTCCATAAGCAAACTCAAGGGATATTGAAAAATGGCATAATCAAGGAAGCTAACAGTGCGAGCATCTCCCCGGTTGTGCTTGTAAAGAAGGCGAACGAAAAGTACCGGTTTTGCGTGAATTTCCGGCGTCTGAATGAACTGACCGTAAATTGGGTTGTTGCTGTCCCTTCGGTTGCAGAGATTTTCGATTCCCTCCAGCATTACCGATATTTCTCGTGTTTGACTTGCGTTCCGGATACTGGCAACTATCTATCAAGGTGGAAGGCCGGGAGAAAACGGCGTTCACGGTTGGGAACACCCACTATCAATTCAGACGGATACCGTTTGGTTTGTCGCGGGCATCATTAACATTCCGGCGCTTGATGCTTCGTTTAGGGAAGGGACTACAGAATGTTGCCGTGTACGGAGACCATATCGTTGTGTAGAGCAATTCAAAACCAGAGCATGCAATACACCTGAAGGCCATATTGAAGCGTATTCGGGAAGCTGGCTATATAATAAATGAAGCCAGGACACAGCTCGCTCGGAGTTCAGTGACACCGGGGGGGATAAGGTGGGTCACTGAGAGGTCAGCCCACTGCTGGAAAAACTGGCAAAGTTCCAGGACTTTGCTGCTCTCGATTCAAAGCCGTCCCTACGGCAGTCTCTCGGACTAGCAGCACGCTGCAGCCAGTTTGTCAAGGATTTAGACACAATTCCTGCCCCACTGCACTACTAGCCGGGGCAAAATCGGAAATTCAAATGGACAGGGAAGCACATGAAACACCTGAACTTGTCAAAGCGCGGATGCTGGATCAGCAACTGACCCCCAGAATACCCAGAGTCGCTGAGATGTTCACTGTTGCAACTGACGCTAGTGACCCTGGTATTAATGCAATCCTAAAGCAGAGGAGTGGGGTCACTGTATATGCCAGTCGTGCCCTGACTAACGCTAAGCAAAAGTACTCAACTCTTGAGAAAAATGTTTAGCAGTTGTCCTGGCCCTAAATAAGTGGAGGCCATGCGTGCTAAGACATAGATTCCATGTAGGGACCGATCACATACACCTCGAGTAGATCAGGATCACCAGAGTTCCTCGCGGAGAGCTCGCGCGCTGGGCACTCCGAATGCAAGAGTACGACTTCACGATCCGGCACGTGCCAGGGAAGAAGAACCACCTGGCTGAATGACTGTCAAGACCAGAGGCTGAAGCTGAGGCTGAAGATCATGATTGGTGCCAATAGTCCCGTCGTTCAATTGAATCCAAGAGAGTTGATGCAACTCAAGCAGCGGGAACCTGTGGAGCGGAAGTTTGCAGCTGCCTTGTTGGATGGAAGGAGTTTTGAGAACGGTGAGGGAGACAAAGGATTGGAAACGTCTCAGAGTCACTTCGATAGGCCGAGTGTGAGTGAGGCTGGCATAATATCCTTGATCGCCACCGATTCTAATGTTGTGCTTCCCAAGTTACTTCGGAAGTGGAAAGTTGAAGTGGAACGCTGTGTTTGATACAAAACCAACAGGATGTGAGAGGTTTCTTGGGGTCCGTTTGAAATTTGATTGCCTTTTAAAAGTTACTTTGCTCATGACGTCGGGCTGACAGGGCATGTTTTGTCCAGTCACTGCAGCATCAACTTTGAGGTTGATTAAATTATGACAGTTGAAAGGCTTTGAAATGCCAAACCCAAATCCCGGTAAATTATATTCTTCATATCTACACTGGGCGGCGATGAAAATGAAACGCTTCAAATTCCTCCTCAGGGGTGTTGTCCGTCCACACCAGCATAAATGGTGGGGTCCGCAATTTTCCTCGTGATATTCTTAAGACACTAATGGCAAAAAATGAACAAGAATTTGTTCCTGCCGAATATTTAGAACAGGTACTTAGTAGTATCTATGACACCTGGGCCACGAGTGGGGTCTGGACGTGTGAGGTTATGGACCGAATGTGTCCATCTGCCACCAGTTTCTGCAACCACGGTCAAACTTGTCATGCATCATCAGACTGAGTAAGGTCGTTTCAAAAAATGTTCCCATGAACGATTTTTCAAAGGCCTAAACGTCGTATCAAGATTTAATCCGTCATTAGCGCTGGTAACTGCATCCGTTGGGGAAGACGTAGAGCCAAATCTGTTTGTCGTGTTTGCAGTGCAGAAGTTTCAGTAGGTTTATTCTGACCTTCAAATTGCTTCTTCTGCCCCCGTAAAATTATCAAAATATATTCTTTTGAAATTGCCACGGCGTGCTGGCCAGTTGTTCAGTTTACCGAATAATATTAACGCAACATCGCGTGCTTTGGTTCAAGACTATTCACCCGTAGCTCGATAAGTTAAATTCGAACTTTAAATTTTCAATAAAAATGGGTTTATTTTTCAACTTGTGGAGAATACCACTTGAGGAATGATTAGGAACAAAAAGAATTTGATAGTTTTATTGATGATTACTTTAGCGAATCATAAGTTCGCATTCTCAAGAAAACATCTAATGCCTTAAAATTGACAACTGTGTGCAGGCAATAAGAAACAGGGAAAAACTAACCTGCGTACCATTTCCAGGATGCATAGTACGATGGTAAGATGGTCAGGCAGATAGTCGATTATATACTATAGCAATTACGTGCAGTCTCCCAGCCCTGAGGCTCTCCAAACTGTCAGCGCAAGATATGTGTCCCCCATGACTGTGGTTGTGATACACAGCCTCCAGAAAGTAATAGAAGTGACGTATGATCGGTCCGCCACACGAGGAATATCTAAAGGTCCTTTTGTCATTGTTTCGATTTGGGTGTTTCTAACATGCGAGGACGTGAGACAGACACGAAAACTACTTTGATAAATTCCGTCAGCAGTGGACGAGCATCGCAGGAACCAAGTCTACCTGGATAACATTGTGACGTCTATCCACCCACTGCCAGGCGCCTCTGTTCCAGCTGTATTTGCTGTCACAGAAGTTCAGTGTTTTATGTTTGTTGAAGAGTTCGCCACTTGAATCTTCGTAAATTATCGTACTAGGAGCGTTCTATCAAGCATGAAGAATTTTTACATCCATCCAAGATATGAGCGGAGTCTTCAAATTATTTTGGCCGCTTTTGCGTGTCACAAATGGCCAGAACCACCTGGCGAAACGGAAAGTTTGGCAAACGCCCAGATTTCGCAAAGTAGCCCAGGTAATTAATAACGGAACCGGCAAGGGGCGTGTGAATTTAAGCCACAGAATCTGATGTTGGCCAGCAAAATTGAACAATAATATAGATAAGGTAGCACAGGTTTTGAGCTTCCTGGCTTAGATCAATTGTGCATGAATTCGGTTGCGGTGCATCTGATACTACAGTCACACATTCCTCCAGCTCGCGCCGCAAGAGAACTTCGAAAAGCATTCATATGCTAACTCCATAGCTTCTGGAGGGTGAAGTTGCCACATTATTGGATTTTGTATCGTGGTTCAGGGTGTGATGGGGACAGCTATATGTAGATAATCAAGGGTGGGCTGTGGATTCATTTGTTAGACGATTCGCTCAGGCGTTTACATCTCAAAGGCTAAAATAAATGTAGGAATACAAGACGCTGATACCGAACAGAAGGCTGGAGCGTTGGGTAGCTGTTCAGCCTTCTGGGTCCTGGCTGACGTACTAGAGATAAAATTCATGCATGGACGTGAGTGAAGCGCTATGGATACCACAGAAGTATTGTGAGTATTCGTTTGGGTTCACTGCTGCATGCAGCGGATAGGGTGACCAGACCGACGTTACCGCTTGACGGCTGATGTAGCACTAGGGTTTGCTCCAGTAGGTACTTGACTTTGCTGAAACAATCATGAAATGGAGAAGGGCTAAGGCTCTCATACAGCCCCTGGCATCAAAGCCAGATAGAAAGGAACTAGTGGCTTACGTTAGGGCAGCTGATACAGATATGTCTCACCATTTTGGTTCCAAAACGGTGACATTTTGGTCCTGGATTGGTCACCCAGCGCCCTGTGACACTTTCCGTATGGCACGCCTGAGACTGACAGGTAGTGCACCCACTTTTCAAGTGACCACTGGCATTTTCCGGATAGGTTCTGGATCCACGTCCAAAGTGTTACCCCGAATTGTGCATATGCAGCTCAGTCGCGGGCGCTGCACAGTCACTGAGTCGTGAGTTACGAGGCGACTCACCTATAATTGCGGCGCAGTATTCTCAAGTCGTCCTGGGATGTGTGCATCAAAGCCAAACATAACAATGTCCACTCGCTCTTGGGCAGCGAAAGTATCCATAACGACTGTATTCGCTAGATGCTGTTCGTATATCATTTTCCTGAACAAGTTAAGCAGTTTGGGCATAGAAGCAAGCAGATCTCTGTCCACAAATGCATATATGACCAGACGCCAGGTAACCGTGCCACCTCTGACCAGTAAGGCGTGCAGCCTGAATCTATCAACCATACATACGTTGCTTTGAGACGAACCACCCAAATCAACTCGCTGCATGTGTTCCATCGACACTTACGACCTCTTGGAGACGTCAAAACGGTGGCATCCGCTGCGTTCTGGCGAAACAAATGTGGCAGCAAAGCGCTCTCCCGTCTGTATCTCTACTACCCGTTCGCACACGCTAAGCTTGGTAAGGACCGAAAACGCATCATCTGCCCCACTTAAATCAAACTATCAGTCACTTACTCAGGAGAGCAGGCCGGCACTTCCGGCGGCGGCCTTAGACGTGCTTAATGATAGGGAACCTGTCCGATGCATTGGCCACAAAAGGCCGCATTTCTGATGACGGCGATCACTGTTTCAGCAACACACTCTTTGTTACCAACTCTGCTCCAATTAGTCGCCGGTGTAAAGGCAGTCGGTAGTGTAGTAACCAATTGTTCATCAAATTCCTCCCGAAGTAGGCCAACTGTTGCCCATCTTTGGACGCACAGCAGAAAATCCTCTGAAAACGTAGTTTGAACGAAAGAATATTCAACATTAAGTTTCAGCATTTGATAGTATATATTCGAAACATTAAAACCTCAGTTTTCTTATAAGTTGTCTGAACATTCTCGATGCCCACTGTAGGCGCGGAATTCGTACTTTACTGGCTGGTGATGGCTTTGCATGATGTCTTCGTGAAGGCGGTAGGAAATTTTGTGGAAAAACTAATTTCTTTACTTCTGTAGTGGATTTGAAAATAACATCACGACTACATGAACAAAAATTACGCCCTCTATGATCGCGCAAACCCAAAATGGAGAGTCATTCGCAGCCCGCATAGGAAAAGTTCTTCTGTCGTTGCGGCATGCGTCCCGCCAAACAAAACCAAGGAATTCGTCACAGCTAGTAAGTTTTTTGTTTTTCGTAATGTTCAGCACAAGCTATATCGGAAGCACGCCATGGTTTTATCTTCAAATGTATACTGACACTTGGTAGTGCCATTGGAAGAATTAGTGAGTTTGTCGGCGGAACAAGCAAACAGCACAACAGGGTAGCCGGTGCTTTTAGGTTCTGGCACAAATTAAACTGTTTGAAATGGCCGTATCTCACATGCAACATACTCATCCGGGAACTATTAGGGATATAGTGAACCAAGGACGAGACATCAGACTGGGTATGGCAGTCGCGGTACCGTCATCGCGACTTTGTACTTGGGTTCGTGGATAGCTCAGTAAAAGGACATCTTGGGTGGGTCATTTGGATTGTCATTGTAGTTAAAGTTAACAAGGAATCGTGACAAATTGCGACCAGCATGGACAAGTATATTTTTGCGTCCATCGATGGCGCACAATGGTTCATTGCCACTAAACGTACGGGGCAATAAAACAGCCGTGTCTACACTGGGGACCCAAAATAGGAAAGTGTAAAAATGTCCACTAGACTGCACTATGTTGTGAGCTAGACTGCGGCTCAATCTAGCGGGCAGCCGAAAGTGGTCACAATTTCTAACTACCGCAGTGAGGCGACGCTGCTCGGTTTCAAAACGGCAATCGATGTCAGGTGTACATATTAGGTAGACGATCGGTGCAAATGAATCTGGGCATATGTGATTATGGGGAACGCGCATTGGCTAAATTGTGCGCAAATAAGGTACAATGGGGCATGCAGGGACAAGAGAACAGAGATAAACGCGAGATGTCTTCTGCTGTTGTTTGGTTGTACAATTAGGTGATCTCAAAATGGCGCAGTTTTAGTTCAGAGGAGAGCTTGGAGGCTTTGAAAAATGAGCTTCCCCTGAGGCGTCACATCGCGTGTATTGAGTGAGCCCGTGCTGGCATTTTTTGCTCTGCTATCAATGAATTAGTGGATTCATATGAGGATCTCCCAAGGTAAACGCTACTACTAGTGCAAGCTCAGGTAAGTGGCACATGCGTCCGAGAAAAGTTGCTTGCACTTTGGCTTCCTCCATCCTCCACTGCAGAAGGCGGAGTATAAGGTTCAAAATAGGGCGGGAATGTCTTTGAGGAGAGGGCGTGCAGTTGAAGTGAGAGCTGTCAACCATGCAATGTTTCGCATCGTCAAGAAGAAGCGGTGTGGAAGAAGTGGACATGGTGCAAAAAGTTTTGGCGGATGGTTAGGGCTTGCACTATCCGTCAGGCGCTAAAACAACGCCGAGCATATGAACAAACTATAATTTTAGTGCTCCTGGATTTCCAAGGCGCATTCAGCTCAGTTGACCTGTTTATCCTCCTTGAGACGGTGACCTATCAAGGAGTGTCCCGGAAGTTTTTTTTGAGCATAATACGTTCTTCATATTCTCAGACTTCCGGTTGTGTGAGGGCATATTGAGAGCTCTTCAAAAGCTTGCTTGCACAAAGCGGTATCCATCCGGAGTGCCCAGTTAATCCACTTATATTTTCTTACGTGATCGATGAAATCACGAGACGAACGCTTAAAGGTCTTCCGAATGCCGTTGTTCAAATAGCTTCTGACGAAAACCTTGTCGATCTAGAACATGCCGAAGATATCTTTCTTGTCTTTGAACAGGAGGTGGCGCAGGCGATTTTTTGATGAACTGACAAAGGTTGTTCCGTCTTTTGATAAGCACCTCGCACCCCCAAAGTGTGAGGTTATGCTCTCGGAAATGTAGCCACTGAGCACGCCACTCACAATCCAGGGAAAGGCACTTAATGTTGTGGAGAGTTTTACGTGAGCGGGAAGTTCCATTAGTCCTGATTGTAGTGTGACAGATGAGTTCAATTCATGAGTCTAA
Organism: Opisthorchis felineus; assembly: GCA_004794785.1. Classification (NCBI taxonomy): domain Eukaryota; kingdom Metazoa; phylum Platyhelminthes; class Trematoda; order Opisthorchiida; family Opisthorchiidae; genus Opisthorchis; species Opisthorchis felineus. Next base: position 365,800 of record SJOL01009509.1, on the reverse strand, counting down.
AAGTCTCGAGTCGCGTTGAGTAACTTCAAGCACCTATGGCGTCAAAGCGAAAAATCCATGAATATCCAGGGATGTTCTTATCAGGCAGCAGTACTGGGTGTTTTTTTAAATGGCTCTGAGACATAGTCTGCCTGCGAAACAGAGACGTCTTCAGGTGTTCCACAACCGTTGTCTTGGAAACAATATTTGTCTAGGTTGGCGTCGGCGAATCCGTAACGAAGCAACTAGAAAGTGAGTTTTCGGTTGTGCAACGGGAAATTTCATTAAAAAATGTGTCCACCACCAGAAGTTTCAGTATTATGTCACGTATTGCGCATGCCAAGCCGTTATTCTCTGAAAAGGGTGCTGTTTTATGTGCCACATTCGGAGTGGCGGAAGCCGAGAGGTGTGCAACCCTTTACCTGGCTGAAGAGTATGGGGGAGATCACGAAACTCTTAGGTGCTGTCGGTGCAACTCGGCTTCCAGGATGAGGACCGCGTAATCCCAATTGCACCTGGTTATAGATGCTGCAAGATATGGCTGATAATCGATGTAAATGGCGTATTTGTTGCCAGTTTTTATCCAGATTGTCCTAACGAGAGTCTAGACATTGGTATCCAACACTGATGTCGTCCTGTTCATGGTGATGATAGGGCTAGGTGGCTTTTGAATAGGCCAATCATGCAGGACATATGTTAATGCACAGGCAAGGCGCATTGAGGGAATAGATTATGGAAATTCGGGGTCCATCGACCACTTACGGTATAAAAGCGGGAGTAGTGGCATTGGGGCGGTGTGTGTTACATGGATGTGGGCTTTGGGATATATGTTCCTGGGCACTGAAACATAGTAAACCTTGCAGGCCACAGCGAGATCATCATCACTGTTAGAGACAGTTAGATCACATCAGGTATGGCTGTCCCCTTAGCTCATCTATTAGGACATTGTAGACATGAGTGAGGAAGTGAAGATGGGTTGCAGTTCTTCGGCATGAAGAATGGGTTGGATGAGCCTCAAGTACATAATATAGGCACGAATAAGGGCCTCAGAACAGCCTAAATAGCAAGCAGTAACCGAAGCGTTATGTGTGCCTGAGATGTGGAAGAGTTTCATATATAACTGGGCGCTGAAGATAACAAAAATATTGGTTTACAAACGCGGGCACATGAGCTTATAGTAGGTTTCCCAGAAAAAAGCCCCTAGTTGGCGAGACTGTTACTGCGATTGAGTATGGGATGGGTGCAAGTTACGACAGAGATAAGGGAGCTGTCTGTTCTATTAGGCAAAATGGTATCGGTATCGTGAATCAGAAGTAGAATGAACTTAGGATTTAGTGCCCTAAAAGAGAAGCTTTTACTCCAAGTACCCACCAACTCACCAGGTGTCCGCTACGCCTGCATCCAGGGGTGTAAGTTTCAGGACACAAGGGGCCCTTGGATCCTAGGGCTCAAGTCCCTACCACTTGGTCTTCCGACTGACCAGTATACACCCCTCTTTGGCACCAACTTCGCCGCGTCTAATAATGCGTACGATTGCCGAATCCCACCATTGAATCATCGATGTGCATACAGCTCCCTCATTATCGCCAATAATAATAAATGAGCAATTTATAACCGTAAGACTCCAGCTTCAGCGTGGACACCGGTCAGGAATTGTGAACAAAGGGACTTATTAAGTACAACTTTGTTTAATTGTGTTTTCAGTGATATCGCGGAAGATGTACACCAGTTGTAATTGATTATACATTTCCCCCCCCCCAGAAACCCTGTTGATTGGAACCGGCTCCCTGAAACTGAGAACTGAATTGACTGCACACTACGTTTGTGCCGTTGCAAATAATAGATAGAAACACAATCCGCCAAATGTGGCTGTGTTGTTTTCAGGTGTGAGCTTGGCAGGCGGACAACATGCATGGATATGAAGGGCAGTTGTTGGTCTATTATGTATATTTTGTGCCTTATAGTCAGCTACGAGCATGGGCACGGGCCCGGCAGTTACCATAATCAGTCAGGAGAGCGCGACATCATGTACGGTTATGAGTATGATGGGCCGTCGCTGGCCATTGGGTTAGGTTACCGCGCATAGCTGAGGCCCGATTAATGACGCAAAACATGGATAGGGATCTAGCAGTTACGATAAGTAGCCAAGTTGTGTGAAATCGAGTACATTTATGAGTATGGTGGGCCGTCGTTGGCCGTTTGGTTAGGCTATCACGCCTCATCTTAATCGACCCGCATAGATACTGACTTGATGTTTACTACAAGTAGCAAAGACCAGTGACAACGCGTATAGTTATGAATATGACGGGCCGTCGTTGGCCATCGCATCAATTTACCGTTGTGGCGGTCTGGGTACCCAAAAAGCTACTTTAGGAGGGGTGTGTGGCAAAGAAGTAGATATAAATACTCCGAACTGAGTATACAATAATAAAAAGGGTCGAATGGTACAGGCTCACTAAGAAGTGTTCTCTTTAAAATAGTTCGTCTTTGGCCCAGGTCAGTGAATAAATAATAACCCGATCGTGGATGTCCAGAGGTCTTCTTTCGGACAGCTCTCACATACAATAAACTCCGAAGACAGTCTGAAATGTTTTGATACCAGAGTTAGCACATGAAGCTCGCGAATGACCGCTGTGAGCGCGAACCAAATGAGAAGAGAAAGTTGGAGCACATGACCACGGCTGTATTGTATGCAAATTTGTACAAATGCGCATTTTGTGGTTTTGCGTATTCAAACAAAAAACGTTTATGCAATTTATGAAATACGTAACGTTATAATGAAAGCAAACGAAAGGTACAAAACACCACACCGTGCATAGCTGAGGCCTAGGAATCTACACTAAATATAGACGCGGGCATAGCAGTTACGATAAGCAGCCAATTTAGGCGAAAGCGCGTGCTTTCATGATGACCAGCGATGATCGGCCTTAATGACGTATTTTAGCGGCGCGATTATTTCCGATGGGAAGGATATTTTTGTTTTGTTACCCAACGTGCGGTTATTTCGTCATGCTGCACTATCTGCTGACTAGTCATGCAGATCGGAGGGCGGAGATCATCCACATACTATCATCTATTCTGCACAGTGCATCAACTTCTCTTTATTCACTATGTTGTCCAGGCAGGCGAGCCCCCTAAAACAGTGTTGTGCCGAAGTTCGCAGAACAGATTCATCTAATTCATTAAGTATGGGGAGTTTTACTCATACAAACGTTGTTCCACTATTATTCTGGGTGGGATTTGCAATGGGTACTCTGTGGATGATATTTCATTTGTAAAAAACACCGCAAAATGCTACAATATGCTAAACTTTGATTTCGTGATTCATCTCGAAAACCGGTAATAAAATGCAAACTGGCAGCGGCCGATGACCTTGATATTTTGCTTAGTTAAACAAAATGATATAAAGTGTCACCCAAAACGTGCAAACGGACTAGACTAACTTCCCGTAAAATTCGCAACTTCGAAAATCTCATAGATTTGCTTAAAATAATCTGGGTACACTTCTAGTGAGCGGCTGAACGGACTTTACGCCCTAGTCAATTTTGAGTTCGTCCTCAATAGGCATGGCTGGGCAAACGAGCTACTGGACTCAGTAAATGCATGTAAGAGCGATAGGAGTTCTGAGCTACTGAAATATAGAAAAAGGCAAAATAAGGCGGACTTACCAAGTATCTCGTGGATAATCTTCCTAAGGCGTCGTTAATGAACAGAACCAACTATTACCGTAAGTCGGATATAATATTGCAAGGAGAACAATCCATGGAAATCTTGACTCGCGGTTCACAAGAGAAAATTCCCAAGGTCCGTGTTCCGTTGAACCACCACACCAGGAAGAGGATGTTCTATTTTGCTGGTATTTCAGACTTTCGGTAATCGCAATATTAATCCACCAATGTGGATGTCTAGGTCCAGTGTTTGTGCCTAAATTTGACTTAAATACGACCTAGATGTAGAAACGAGGGTTGGCTTAAGATAACTGCCCACTTTTTGAGTGGCACGTCAAGAGAACCCATAAAATATATAATATTGGAAGTCCAATGTTCGCCCTTCACGGATGAAAGGCTTGAACTGAATCACAAAAGAAATCTATCCAGCACTTTTGGGCTATATGAACTGCACCCAAGTATTCTGGAGTTCACTCCAATGCAGCAATTATCCAACATTCCAATCTAACCCCATGCTGTAAAATGTGTGTGCCCGTAAAATGGCCACATATGTAAATATATGCATCGTAAATCGCTTGTGAGAGGCTACCCTCAGGGTCCGAAGCACTAGATCGTCCGATTGCTGTGTGTTGCTCGGTAACTGTATACCTAGTAGCAGCAGAAGCAAATGGTGCACACTTGGATCCTTCAACTTTGTGGGGAAAGCAGTGTGTGCTAGTAGTGTCACCCTCCTTTGATCGCGACGGAGGCTGTTTTATCCGGTGTAATCCATTCCCACTGGAGGATTACGCCAGCATTGGACACTCGCGATGCTTATCTTCAACGCCAGGCGTGGAAGCCTTTGTTGCCGTGACGCTTGCATTGTCGCGGAATGTGAAGCCAATGGTCCATAAAATGTTGTTTTATTATCGTCACTTGCAACACAAATCCAGAGGCATCAAATCTGCAACCAACACTCGCACCCAAAGACAAGGAAGGATGGAAACGAATTAATAATGACAAGTGGTCAACACCATTGCAGTCAGTGAATGCCACACGCCACAGTTTTTAGCCACATCTGTTTCACTGATGAGTGGAATCTGCTTGTACCACATCACCATACGTCACCAAAAAAGCTAAGCGGCCGTACGGGCATAAACGCTAGAACATTCAAACTGCTGTCGTTAAAAGTACAGTCATGGGCCCAGAAGTGCGCGATGCCTCTAGGATACCCTGAAGATCACAAACCGGATTGTCCAAGCGGCGCAACACATCGCGCAGTACAGAAACACCGTAACACGTCAAGTCGATTCCGTAGTTTTTTCGAACAGTCACGAATCTTCAAGGATAATTAGAAACACCAACAAACCGAAAACCACGTTTTCCTCCTTCTCCTGTAATCAGCATTTGCCTGCGTACACTAGCCGGTCAGATTTTTGCAGGGCATACGAATGGTGTAGGTTGAAACTGCTTGTAACAGGGCGACCGTCGAGCTGAAACACGTGTATGGACGACCAAAAGCCGAAATCTACGTATCTGATCACAAGTACTTTGGGTCATTATAAGGGTCACTATACGGTTCTCTGCCGTGTATAGTAGTTCATGCTTTGAACTTCGGGAATATCAGGTATGGACGACCTGGTTGGCTGTTATCCACCCCACCTGGCCTATGAATCTACACCCACACGGATCCCCAACCGGACCGAAAAAAACCTGCGATCTTATATCGGCTTCGTTCCACCTTTGTTTCCTTGGCAAGCCCAAAAAATCCAGCTGCTCAGAGAATTGCGCATCCCAGCCCATGCCTGACGGCATGCCACCCACAAGTTGGGAATAAACTTTATTATAATGTGCATACCGACGAGTACGCTTGATAGCGCTCTAGTGTGAACGGTCGTGTACACAGTTGAACGCGACCATCAGACTGTGAAAGTACTCCGGACTCTTGTTCATACTTAGGCACCGATAGACTGTCACTGAAAGTAACGTGTGCCCGTTTCCCCGCTGGAATTCTCGCAATTTGGACTCAAATTCAATTAGGGTTACACTAACAATCGGGGAACTACACAAGCATAACATTAGGTTCGTCCACCAATGCGTCCCGTGCAATTACAAGACATTAAACTACAATGAACGCTTACTTGACAATATTCTAGAGTGTGATGCGTTCGTAATAATAGGCGCTATCCTTGACGTCGTTGGTGAATCACCAGACGCAGCACTTTACAGAAACCAGGACAGCACGAGAAACCAGCAGGGAATGAGTTGTTGCAGCTGCTCACCGGCTTTTATATGACATTGACATGGTCTTAAAATACTCGAAGCTTGGTCCAAACCACAAGTCACCAACTGTGGAAAAACTAAACAGATATCCGACAGACAGCGGCTAAGCTCTCGAAGGCTGTGCTTCTTGTGGCAAACCACTACTACTATTATTATCATTTATTTTTAAGAGTATGGTCCCGAACCTAAAAGGTGAATCCACGCGGTAGATGTGGAAGGGTATACAGGAGAATATCACGCAAAACGAAGAAGGCCTTCCACCAACAGTTCCAGTCAGACAAGATGAATCCAAACGTATGTAAGAGTGTCTAGTACAGAACCGTGCGTGTGAAGCCCAGCAGCTGACGAAAGGACAAACAATGCTAAATGCTCCTTAAGGCGCGGTAAGCGCCAGCGCAGTCAAGACACGCACGTCGGGTACAAAGTGTCCGTCATACTGAGTCAGGTGTAAAAGTCAATGGCAAGAATGAATCGTCAACGTCACGTACAAGGCACAAAAGTGTCGTAAGTACGCAGAGGGCTCAAAATGGCCAGCAAACGTAAGTCAGTGACTGTGACTTTAGGAAATCCCGGTCTAATACAGCCTTGGTGGGTTGAGGTAAGCAGATTCCCCGATAAGAAAAGATCATCGGTTGGTGGACTGAAACTTTGACGTCGCAATTCATCGTACTTAGGACTGAAATGATAGCGGAGGAACAGTTACCAGCACATTGCTTCTACTTTTTCTCATTCCACAATTAGTCCGCGTCCATCCGAGACTATGCTTACGTCTACCGCAGTTGCTCGGCACTCCCAAAAAGAGATTTGGCCAGGCTTTAAAAAAGACGTCAACATGGGTGTTCTCAATTCCTCGAAGACAGGGTATCCCAGGCGGCGGAGACGTTTCGCAAGTACACTTGCAACCCGATTATCGCAAGAACATCTAGTATCATGCGTGATCCAGCAGGACTATAGAATATGCACCAAACTCTCCGGATGTTCACAGTTTAGACGACAGAAGATCGTCTGGCCACCATGACCACGTAGGGCGTTTCAGATACTCGTCCTAAGCAGGTTGCACCGCAGACGGATACCTCGGATGAATATCCGAGGAAACACTCGTTCTGGAAACACAGGCCACCGATTCGACAGAGGCAAGGCGACCAAATCTCGTAAACCGCGGCCGTCAACGCTGCTGTGCAGACTATCACCCCAAGCAGCCACCAGCTCTTCCTTGGTGTTTACCTATGCACCATGGACTCGGATCGGAAGGCTGAGATCCAGAACAATCTTGCCAAAGGCAGAATCATTGGCCACATTGCGTAGTACTTGGCACCATGTGGACAGGTGCTTCTCCATACGCGCTCTCCGCTGCATCGGGATTGTTGCACTCAGACTTGGGATACCAAGTCCCCCATGTTGTTTACCGGCCTGGATGTAGCTGATCGGGGTATCCTTCGGTAGACGTAGCCAGCCACCTATAGATTGCCTGATGTAGTTGTCCTTTTGAGCGTGTTTCAGTGGATTTGGCCGAGCACGAGCGAATATGTCGGCCTCAGTATCAGGTAGTTCCT
>SJOL01009509.1:287193-350675 GCA_004794785.1 Opisthorchis felineus | reverse complement strand
TATATATATATATATTGATGAACTAGGCTCGCATAGTTCAATAGAACATTCGGTATTCGATTCCGGATTCGAATTTGATTGAGAAATCGTTGCATATTCGTACAATTGCCGATGGAGGACCGGGAAGATGCCGATGCGTACCAAGATGATATGGTCGTCTATGCTGGCACAAACGGTAAACATGATCAATATCTACTTGTTGTTAACCCACCAGTCAATCACAGAAGTTTGCTATCTTCCATATACAGCCCCGAGTAACTTATGTGGTGTTTTTTATGCTTCACTTTCCGCGCTTTGCTCAATCGTTGGTGGGGTGCAAAATCTGTGCCCAGTTCCACAGTGAAAGCAATTTGTTTGCCTGAATCACATTCTGCTAAATCTCTTCAGTGGTTCGATTGTTATGGGCGTCACCCAAGAGGTCTTCTGGAATCCTATACAATGAACGCTGCTCTACACCTGTTTTCGGCCAATTGAATTCTGTGCTCATCGTCGATGCTTTCCAAACGAGTAGTGGTGTTGTACTCAAGCAGTAAGGTCATCCGGGGATATTCCCCAAATTTAAACCATGCATTCACAGATGATTCATCGACACACTCAGCTTGATCGCAGTTCCAGGTCGTAGGCACTTGGGCGATACCGAACAACATGAAACGTTACATCGACGGACCAGGTGGCACAACACAGAGCAGGTATCATCCCAATCGATCGCAATGCACATCAACACTGCTGGGCAGTGCAGATAGACAGCTGGTCGGGAAACCCCACAACAACCTAGGCTGAAATAGCTGATTTGAGCATGCGAAGGACTGATTTGGTGCATTCGAAGGATCGTGGATAGGAACTGAGTGTTGTTTGAAGCGGTACACTGGGGAAAAGCTTTCAGAAAATACCTGGCCAGCTCTTGCCTTGAAAAACTCCGTACAAACGTGCTGCCAACATTCATGTATATGTCGGCATGGATAGTATGGGCCACGTCAATCCGAACAACGAGACAATGAGTTCCCGATAAAAGGCTGAATGAAAGCTGATAAGCAATTCGTATTGTGAAACCTTTCCCAGTTTTTACTCAAGAAACTAAGTAACAAGTAAACGGGGAAAACAGCGGAATAATTGCTAAAGGTTGATATGTAAGGTTCAAACTGACCAAGTACACATTGGGTCCTTGGAAAATGGATTGACGAAGTTAGAACCCCTCCAAACAACGAAACTAAGAAAAGGATTCAACAAACGATCTCAAGTGTGCGCAAAAAAGAGTGGCTGCATAAAGAGCTACCGAAGTGTGAAATCCAACCCTGGTGATCTGGTAATAAGATGAAGGGTGATGCTGAACAGAATGAGATTTCGAAGCAATAGGGGTGCACTGTTTGGTATGAGAAGGCGTCTCAGTCGGGCAGTGATGTTGCGCAATTCACAACACACGCACACGAAGATGAATGAAATGAGTGCAAGGTTGAACAAAGGGTAACCGGGTAGCAACACAAGTATACCGTTTGCATCGGCTGACAACCAGATATGATGTTGGGCCACGTAAAGCTGCGTGTATCAGTGAGAGAGAGAGAGAGAGGTTACATAGTGTTTAGTATACGTGGCAACTGATTGTAACGGATTGTAACGTGACGGATTGTAAGGACAAAACAATCCCTAAAGAGCTGGCGACAGGACGCCACAAAGCAGACAGCAATTGTTTGCTGGCAAGACGCCACGGAGATCTGATTCGATCGTGAACACATCTTGGCAGTCCCGGTTCTCTGGTACTTTATACACGCTTCATGCGGATGCACACAGGTTATACTGAGCTAACGTGGATAAAAATGACCTGATATCATGATTTAGTGCAAGGCACATTTCTATTTTCTTTTTCACTAAGACCGAGAGGGTTGTACAAGAAACGCCTCCATAACATTCTTATGATGGTTCGACAAGCGTACCCTCGAAGAGACCATTCGTATCAGTGCGGTTCCCGACTGAGAGACGGTTTAAAGGGGTTATCACTGAGAGATTCGCACTCCGAAAACCAGAAGAGTGGCCATAACAATGCTTGTATGACTGATACGGTTAAAAGACAACCACACATCCGAAGAATTTCAATGCGATTTTAGATGCATCTAGGGTAAGCAAACGTACCAATAGGCACAATCTAAATGTTTATTAAGGCGAGGACAGCATACATTTCCACATTTTTCGAATAACTGTCCTTTTCTGATTAACAGGGTCTTCAAGTATCTCAATTCCTGTCTCCTTGCCTTGTATAAGACCAAATCAATGGATTTCGATTCTAATGTACAGCTCATCTTTGCAGAACTTCGTTAAACAGCCCTTTTTCACAACCAGAAAATTCCGATGTTACTGGATATAAGTAGCTCGGGTTGTTGGTTTGTTCGCCGAGCTTGGCACGCAATATTTAGTCCAAGAGATCTGAAATTAAAGCTCCTGAGCTGTCGTTATTTGAAGTCTGCTGCAACAAAATACTCTCGGTGGTTCTATCAGCATCACTCACCTATCCGCCAGTGAAGGGAACTCCCGATTTCAATTGGTTCAAGACAGAAAGACACTTTCCTGGCCCAATGACACCTGCCAAAGTGCTTCATGCTTAGTAAGGACGTAAAAAGACCTACGAATCGGGCATGTACTGTGTGGAATTACGAGAAGCCGTCTAGGGCGCAGGTGGACGTATTTACATCAGCAGGGCATTTAGTAGGGCACCCACATGGAACACAAGGGAATCACTATTCCAAGCGCACATTCATCTATGAAGCTATATAACCGTAGTGCAAAAGCCTCATACACAATCATCATGTGAGATACAGAGTGGCCATGTTACACAGAAAAGGCAGAATATGAACAAGAAACGTGAGCTAGCCTGCCTCTGTTATCCAATCAATCCTACGGATCCTAAAAGACAACCATATGAATTACAATCAAGCAACTCAACCGTAGAACTGCCAAAGGCACAATGTAGTGCCTCTTTGTACCTTAACCAAAGTGACATCCTAGACCCAACGACTGTGGTCACTGAGTACATTCCAAGGCGTGCACATAGGACGTATGGCAACGAGACGGTGTCTTGCTACAAAAAAACACCTGCAATATTTACTGCAACGCCAGCTGCTGACCAGATGACGAGTGGTCTGAACCAACTGATTTTTTACTCGCTCCTGCTCACGTTTGGACAAGTTGACAGCATCTCAGCCTTCGTGATTCGTCGAACTGCAAAACGGCCATTCGCCCAGACTGAAATGGCGGAATCTTATCAAAGACTGAACACGGTTAGTACATTAAAAGGCTCAGATAAGGTGTGTTGTAGGGTCGACAACACTTACCTCCAACGAGATGTCACCAAACCATGCAAACAGAGTACTGTGGCTGCGACGAAGCAGGCCCAGGCAATTTCTCAGCAAAATGTACGAGATAATCTATACGAAAGCAAAAAAGCGGGAATTCTGAGAAAAATAGCTGGGAACGGTACAGTCTGAGTATAAATTGAACGAAACGATCGTCGCGAATTCCGAGGAGCCGAAATTCCATACTCTAAAGTAAAACGGAATTAGAAAAAATCAAAACGTGTAGAGCCTAGAGAGGAGTGTAACTCGCCAGTCATGGAAATAGGCGAACCTGTGAACGAGTTTTATCGGCAACCTTTAAGTACACCCATCGGATGGGTGCGTACAGTGTAAAAACAAAGTAGGTTTTAATTTGAGAGCTCATATCTTAAACTACACAAGTGCGATAGTCTGTCTGTCAGTTCTTCACTGCCCGCATGGCAACATAGTCAAAATAGTGATCAGTCCAAAATCGCATTAAGATTGGCGTTCTTGTCTAGGATGTAGGTCGACCAACTGCATTCGCAGGAATGGACCGGCCTATACATTAGATAAGATGATTGCTGGACGCCAAGTGTTCGACGTCGAGTAACGCAGCTGTTGAATTCCATCCAACTGTTGATGTAAAGCATCTCCGCAATAGAAGGCTGAAGAAGGATGCACCAGTTTTTGTGTCCCTTGAGTTGTCAGTTGTGGAAGACAGCATTTGGAATGCGAAAAATGACAAGCATGATTAATTAGTTAATGAACGCAACACAAAATTTTGCCTTGGATTCGACTAAAGTGCGCCTCTCAAGTGTGAACTCACGACAAATTTTGAATACAGGACATGCAAACAACCTTGGGAATTAGGCTCACAGTGGTTTAACGTCTCGCGAAACAAGACTGTTCAAATGACGACATTGCAGAATTAACAACCTGGAAATATTTACACACTAATATCATATATTGGAACCTGGATTTATTAATTAATAACGATTTCCAGCGTAGCTCTTGTAGGTTTACTCCAGCGATAAGACAACCTCAAAGTTGGGCATCCAACTGATCGGTAAAACTATAGCCTGTGGGTTGCATCTGGAGCATAAGGAAAAAACCGCGCATATTCGGACTTGAGCTATGGAAAATGGACAAACAAGCGTCTCAAAATTCTCAGGTTGCATACGCTGTAGTCTTATCGTCAAGTAAGAAAATTTGACATCAACAAGAAAAGGTTAAGTTTCCAATAAAGAACATATCTTCAATACAAATCATAAAGCCGGTGAAAAGTGTGGACAACCCATCAGCGGTTTCGTCCATCCTAAGATACGAATGAGGGGGTTATCAAAAAATACGTATAATTTGGTGTTCAATTTAGATATTCGAGGACTAGACCTACATGACAGCCTCAATAATGGCGAAACCGGTAGTGGGCTGTCTATGGAAGCACTGAAATGCACTTCAGTATCTTGAAAGTTATCTTGAACTTTAACTGAAACACTAATCAGTCCATCTGCGCAGCATATTTAGTTGAAAATTATTACATGAAAGGGAATGATGTGAAATTCAACCGGGTTCTACATCAACACTAGGGAATATGCTGTTGACACTCCTGTCCACAGCGTCCTTTTGAGTCAAAGGCTGTGCAGCGTACTGATGAGTGTTACATTTTTCCAATGTTCCATTAAACTGAGATTCAATATATCGAGACACCAAACCAGCATCTATTATGTACGAGAAACGCAGGAACGAAATGCTCGTGAACCGTAATACCAGACCGTGTGGATACTACAGAAAAATGGTGAATATAAGCAGTGTATATAAGACTATAGTCTACACACAACATATTCAATCGACAAGTAAAGTAATGTCAGTTCGGCATGAAGCCCTTTAGCGATCGCCCGGAGTAACTGCGGAACTCCACCGCATTTCATGCAACTTATAAGTAGACACTTCTGGAATGCACTAGACGGACTGTTGGGAAAAAACAGTGATCGCGAAGGGCCGATTAACAAAGCTGAAAAATTGATGAGAAAATAAGGTAAGTACAAACCTACCGGAAGAAGACACAGGAATGTATGAACTTCAGTATAAAAGCCATGGTCTTTGCATTGAAACGAAATCAGCATGTAAACCTGAAGAGGGTGAAAGACCGAAAGGGATTAAAGTAAGGTTTTCTGAACATTGCAACTTGACAAGGAGGTAAACAACTCTGCAGGTGAATGGACCATATTGTGCGAATAACAGTTACATAGAAAGAATGATTTCGATGAGGAAGGAACTGCTGTAGTTTAGCTTCAGTTAAATGCTTCTCTTAGACGAGCATTCGATAAATGAACAAGTGGCAAGGTACGATGTCGGCCCCTTCAAACTCTCAACAATTTGCTCCACGCAGTGAAATTATGTGTCCTCCTCCCCAGTGCTCCAGATCATGAGCAGGCACACGAGAAAAGGAGTAGTGTTCATCTAAAGGAATCTAAAGCGAATCGGGAGTAAAGTCTCATTTGGACTTCACCCTGTCAATATTTCCCGATAACGTTGAGACAGCTGTGGAGGATTTGCTAGCGTCGCACCGTGCGACCTAGTCCTCAAAGTCATGAGCATTGTAGATCATTACATTGGTACAATACTCGCTCTCCTCGATCAGTATGATCCTTCATAGGAGGTTCCTTACATTGAAGTGATCAAACTTCACTTGTACCTAAGGGTTCAAACAGCTTTTGGGTTGATAACTGAATGGGGACCCCAGGACTCGACTCACCGATGGTCAATGACCCTGGCAGATATGGCTCAATCACGCAGTCAGGGGCGTTCATGCATCAACGCTATCGCCTTCGACGCGTAGCTCCACAGTTTCCCGAACTAACTGATCATGCCATCGCGTCCGATGCTTGGCTATCTCCCACGCTCTCCAACTTCGCGGTGACAGAAACCGTGGCAACTCGAACCAACGTACCTTGGATACGTGTTTTTAGATGTGTTCTCTTGGTGGACAAATGTCAGAATTTCGAAAGGCAACTTCAACAGCATCAACCTTTTCGTTGATATCCATAAACGGCCGATGAAGAGTTGAACTATTTACTGACTGGTAACTCTACCGCGTGAAGCTAGTTTGAGTATCGGTGACGCAAGAGAATGTACATAGTGCGACACTTCGTAGGAATTAAACGATCCAGTACTTCAGTTAATTGCGCACAACCAGTTAACGAGCGACTCAGACGACATCTGGAGACATATAGACTAAAATTCATCGAATCAACGCCGAAAGCTTGCCTTCACTGGTGGGTAATGACTTGCCCAGATGCGCTGACTAGCTTGGTTACAAGTTGATACCGTTAAAATATTCAAATTCACATTACAATGATGTAGCAAATGCTTAGTTTATATACAGAATAAATTGATTATCGCAAAACCTTAGCTAATTTGAGGGTGGGTGTGCATGGAAGTACCGCGCTTCATAAAAATCTCAAGCACTGACACGTGACGTGCCTAAATATTGGTGACTAGGGTGACGCCACCTGACCAGCAGTCAACAGGTACATAAGGTCGCCCACGAAGATATCAAAAGTCTATTGACTTAAGTCTATTCCGACCTTCACACAGATTGTCATGATGTTTTTTCTACTCCACCTAATTCAAATCTAATGACGAAATCAGATATCAGTTGTGACACAAGAATTAGCGCACCTACACAGCGCTAGTTTATGTGCTGACTGTCTTTGATTAACCACCCTGCAAAATATAACCCTTCCACATCTGCTCAAAATCTTTGACTATGTAATTCCATGTCTAATTGTCCCGATCATCATCAAACTGATGTGGTTATGTGGCTACTCAATCAGTAGATCGAGAGTTGGCGGCACTGTATTGGCGGTGAAAGAGCAGAGTACGCATCTGATCCACAGTATTAGTGCCCTCCAGAACGACGCCAGTCAAAACACACTGATACTCACACTACTCGGGCAATTCACCTAAGATTGAGCATTCCAGCACGAGTACATGCTTTCCACCGATGTGGAGCTACATTAGTTGTGGTTGTGAGTATGGATCAACAAGATATCGATCCAGCAGTTAAATGAGCTTATGGTCGGCTTCAAAACATACAAGTCGTTGCTTGACTCAGCAAGCAAATGCCTTCTCGTCCCCCTAGTGAACATCCCTCATGGCTTGAGTACTATTCGGCCGCACCTCCCCAAATCATCGGTGAACGAAACTGTGGCAGCTACAACCACTGTACGACAAGTACGCGGTTCTTACAGCTGACAATGATGATGATGATTCGGTCGCACTGAGATAATGAAGGCCAACCAGTGCGATTGTACACCCATGTATTGGTTTTTAGTCCTATTGGCTTCCCTACTTTGATGCGAACGTCTCATGTGTACCAAGCTCGGAGGTAAAACCTCTAAACCTCATCCCGGTGGTTTACTTTTCGTGATCTAAACCAACCAATGAACGATGAGTAACAGCACTATGATTAGCTTTCCTGGTGTTGAAATTTGTTGAAGTTATGCTGGAACGATATCGTAGTTTTCGTCAGAGTTGTTCCCTATCCGTATTTTGTTCAATTTTGGTATTTGTACCATCTTGGATTGGACTCTCCGAGGAACCCGTCTGTCCGTGTCTCAAAATCACACCAGGAAAGAGAGTATCAAACTTGGATTACGCGGGTTACATGGTTATGTACACACTACCCTAGATAGGATATTAGAACTGCCCCTTTCCCCTGTTTCGCCATTCAGCCTCAAATCTGAAAGTGTGAATTCTCATTTCAGAAGTTCCCACTCTATTGTGGCCTTTTGAACATCGGAGTAAGGAGCTTTAATTTGTTGATAGGCATATTTATTTTGGCAGCTATATGAGCTGTAAATAGGCTGCACATAACTGGTCCCATCGGCAAGCTCGTTGTCATCCACTGGTCGGACTGTACGCAGAAAACGCTGTAGTTCACCGTATGAATAAGGCTGAATCCTTGCTATTTCTCACAAAGATCTGTTACAAGCATTGCAAACCCACAACAAATAGATCCAGGTAAGCATTAGCAAGTCTATATCCAATTTTTACCAAAGTAGTTGCCTATGCAGCTCCTGTTTGAATAGCCAAATACTACGGGGAATGCGATGAGTCTGGGTCTACTACACGAATACCACCCGCGGCCGAAATAAAGGAACGCATCGGGCACGATGCTCCGGTTGTTGCGCCCTAATTTGCATGCCCATATAGGGCACCTGTTGAGAATTAGTTACCCAAAAAGCACAGTGATAACACTGCACAAGTGAATTTTTTTTCCGTGAGATGTTCGTGAAAAAACTCAACCTTTTATCTGAACAGCACACTGATAAACATGCGTTTGCCCTCCAGACTGTTTGTAACAGCCTGTCATCTTCTGTGTTTCGTTACTGTGTTAATGCAGATGGTTAGACAGTTTAGTGCAGTCATTGTTCCTCACATGAGAGAGTATACACAGTCTACCATCAGGAGAAATAATGTTGCCATCGAGCAGTTTGAGAAAAGAACCTTTTGTATCGTTACCTATCGCACCGCTAGGAGCAAGGTGCAGATACAACGGAATCAGATTGACAGGTGCCACAGAATTGGCACTAAGATGCATTTAGTTCTCGAACACATAGGCACAATCGTCAACACGACTTCTGGTGTGAGTGGGCTGTGGGTGAACACGAATACACTAGTGGCGAAAGGACTGCGCACGAAGTCTCCCAGTTGCCGTGTTCACGCAAAAGAATTGAAAAGAATCAACAAAATGGCTCCTACTACCTACACAAACAATCAGCACAATCTGTTCCAGATCAGTGTTTTCACGAACAGTGATATGAGAAGTTAAGGTTGGAAGTGAAGAGTGAATGTGGAAATCGAGGGCTAATGTGTTTACTATCACACATACCTGTTCCACATAACAGAGTGTAGATTCCAGTCGTCATGCGAACATTAACATCATCCGCATTGGCATGCAGAATACCATCGGCGTGTGTCTTCGCCTACTGCAACTGACCTGTGGATAATGCTATTCCTGAGTGCTCTACAACGAAATATGTGAAGGTGGCCCCAAACGGTACACAAAGTCAAATTTTGTTCAACGAACTTTTCCACATACATTTGGCAAGCCATTCATGAGATAACATTCATCTACCAGACCTATCGAATGCACTGACGAATATTTCTGGGTAAGGTACTCCTTCCAGTTCGGACAACTGCGAGGAAACCGGATATTTGGATTCTCCTGGGGGATAGTACATTGAATTGTGCCTGACAGAGGACGTTTTTCTGTACTCTCCACCGAACCTACCCCCCCCCCCCAACACCGCTCGGAGAAGTCTCTCTTTGGGTCATTATCGTATGAGTCCACATCTCTATATAACGCGATGCACTTATGTGCGTATGAAGCTGTAGCGAAGCCATGAGCAGAAAAGTGTGGGGAGCATCGTGCTAATCGAGTGCTCTTTTATAATATGAAAAAAACAATTTGCGGCTGAATCGTAATTCCACGATATAAAAAATAATGTAATCAGAACGGAAACCCACCCCAATCCCGATGGCTCCGAGGACCGTCAGAAAGACGGCAGTGAAGCGGCGACATGTGATCTTTGACAGAAATCCAAAACCCGATCCCATGGTTTGAAATGTTGAAATGGAATATTGAGGTGATGTGTAGAAGCTCAGACGACCGGATGAAGGATTAAGTCTAGTTGAAGTGCTGGAATTCACTAGCGAACCGTTGTTTGAGGCAGGTGGAATACTGGGCTTGTGCGCCAAAGGTGATTCCACAAACTGGGAGGTCTCCAAATTTAGATGATCAAACGTAAACCGGTTGAAAGTTTCCCCACACTTGTCTGATGTGGCTTTATGCGCAGCAATTGCACCTGTCTGCAGTAGCGGTGTGGCGAACTCCGCCGGTGGAGCAGGAAGACCCAGATCGCCCGATTTCAAGTCATTCAAACATTTGGCGCGCCTTGCCCACTCGCAGACTAAGGCGAACAGAATACCGTAAACGACCGAATAACGGTCGATAGACCAACGATAAAACCATGCACCATCACCACGTAACTCTGTGCTGCTAGTTGGCTTATCGAAAGAGCTTCGAGATACCGTAGTCGATTGGAAGAGATACCTTTGGACTCTAAAACAGGATAGTGGGGAGATTGTAGTGCACCAGAATAGGAATCAGCAGGGGAGAAAACCGGACTTCTTTGTGGAAACCAGAAAGAAACCAAGAGAAAGTATAGGCTGATGTGGATATTCGCATCACCATGAGTCAATTTTACCCAGTTTGGTTTCTCCCCCACAAACTTCTCAACGATCACAACGGGGTTTGCTGAAACAGTCATTGTTTTATCGAGTAAGTTAGACTACCCTCTCTGTTATGGACACTTGGTTTCAAAAGTCCAACAGTACTTGTGTGTGGATCTGACTGAGGAAGAAAAAACAACATGAGTGGATCTAGGTTTGTTTGCTCTCGAAATATGTTCCCAACTGCATCGATAACCCGCCAGAGCTTCTGGATAGCACCGTCTTAACTCAGGATTGCCGGCAGCCATCAAGGCCTCAAAACTACGCACCCTAGCAAGGGCAGAAGACAGTAAGCGGAAGGGTGACCTCTGGGCTGTGTTCTGATGAACTGGCAGAGGAAAACAGGCGCACAGATAACGGACCAGTGTACACAAAGAGGAGGACGTTCCTCATCGGTAGTTCCATATAGCTAACCGTGATAATTGCAACGGTTGACACAATCTAAATTTTCAATCATGCTCAAACTGTCCGCATGAGAATACGGGGGAAAATTCGGTCATATTGACACAAATGCCTAAACCAACCTCAACTCGGATCATGTGCTGTCACTCAAAGTGCACGAATTGGAAGGTCACTCGGGCAGCGACTGTATATTGGGTACATGGTACTTCTGTCGGACGAATCACTAGAAACGATGACTCTCAATACTATACCTTCACCCGAAGTGGCATTCTTGGACAATTCACTTGTTGGAGGACCATCCTTGAGAATCTCATCGATGAGTGCTCTTCACATGGAACTGTTTTCCTAATACGATTAGAAAACCAGCTTTCAGGCAGAAAATGTTCTCTCTGTGGGACAGCTACTGTTTATTAGGTGTGTCGGTTGTTGAGAGCTCGCAGTTTTTCGCTTTAGTTCTAGAATGGTGTACTGTGGATGAATTCGACCCTAAACATGTGTATGCACTCAGTCAGCCTATCCACTCGACCATTAAGGTTGTAAAGCGAAAATACAAGCTAGAAAAGACGTTGCGGTGAAATTGGCCCCCAATTAATTCTGTCCTTACTAGAAGTGTATGGACGCCAGGACCGTCCCAAGCCACTTCAGCATGGGAAATAATCGTCCAACTAAAAACAAGTTGCGGACCCATTGTGAAGCAGTGAACTTAGACTGATCGTTGGCACCAAAAGAATCTGTTAAATATGTGAGGGAAAAACAGCACCATATATCATCGAATTAAACTACTCATAAGGTTGCTGGAAACTCTTCGGCGGCCCACGACCGTTTTTACCCTTTCAGGTAGGCACCGTCCCCGAGTTTCCGTCAACTTAATGTTCCAAGTGAACCAAAATTGAACGAAATTCACGAACTACACTCATTTGCACACCAATTCGGTCCTCATAGGAGAATCAACAGAATCCCAGACGAATCTCTCGTTTATGACCTCCTTCAACTGAATGTGCCTCACAATAGCTGCCTCATGTTTCAGTTGGGACGATATTCGGGATATAGAAGAATATTTTCTTGAGTGAAACTACTCACAAAGTTGCTGAAAACTCTTCGACAGCCAAGCGGCCACCGAAAGTGCTTAGCGAATCATGCAAACTTGTTTGCCAGCGAGACAAAGAAAAATTTCTAACAAACTGAACACAGTGCTTACCCCGAGAAAAAGACGAAATGAAAGAAAGATGGTGATCGATGAAGCAGCTCGATGCCAATAATCAATAGGATGATTTTGAACAAAATGAGCAGGTCGGAAAGCCGCACATGAAAACAACAGCAACAGCGTTTCATAGAGAGAATTGATTCAGGCAATGTAAGGCGCGTTGGAACTGTAGGCAGTGTGTTTGAGGCGGCGGTTGTCGTGGACCATACGCGCCGAATCAAGTCTTCCGTCCAAGGCGGTCCGGAGTTGGTCATGACCTTGCTTTTCCTCTTCGTACGTGACTCGTTTCGAGGCAGCGGCTGTGTCATTGCCAACCATTGGCGCAAGTCGAATCCTGTTCCCATAGATAACGCTTTTTGGTGGCTCCGGCCGTCTATACTGGACGAAGAGTGCGATGCGCGAAGATGCTTAGGTAACTCGGCAACGGCAAAGCCGAATTTTCTAGTGTGGCGGCATTCACTTAGATAAGGTGAAGTAGGGGAAGATTTGGAAGCGAAATCACACTCACACACGTAAGGTGAGACAACATTCATCCCGACCGGTGACTTTACCTCGGACGTAATTGAATCCAGTGAATCGACCGGAGGTAGGGAAGATGAATCGCGAACTGAGCTGAACGAAGATGGGTTCCGTGCATCGGATGCTGACACTCGCGGAATCATGAGCATGAAAACCATTGTGACGGTGAACCAGAACGTGACCAGAGGCATAAAATGATAGAACATGTAGTCCCTGTTCATGACCAGGCACAGACCCAGCACGAGAAAATTTAAGCGAAACACAACCTGAATAGAGGGAGAGAGTGGAAAGGGACAATAAAGGATGTGAGGGACTGGTAAATGGGGCAATACAGAACATCATAACTAACTAAAAGAGGGTTGAATGATCGATAATATATAACTGTTAGCAACAGTACTGCGGACAGAATATATATCAAACCAGTTCAGCATGGGTCGATTACTGCATCCGCATTTACCGCTGTGTGGTGTGGTTCAAAAGAACAGTGTTTCTGCGCAAATGGCTGCTTCTAATTAGAATAAAGCAGCCCTTGCCGAGGAAACAACTTAGGGGAGAAGAGAAAGTTGAAAAAATTCCTCACTCTTTTGTAAGGGGGCAACAGAAATCCAGTTGTCTAGTGGTGAGTTTGAATTGGCAAAATAATGGAGTTCTAGCTTTCACCGATGACAACAGTCAAGATTATCATCACTGATTGATTCGTTCTACGTCCAGTGAGTCATTTGTTTGCATCTATTCCACTGCGACCGAACATACGCGCAGATCAATCAAACTGGAATAAGAAACACGCTGTGCATGTAAGACTCGTTAGCATAGTAGTTTCTCGCTTCAACGACCTCTCCACACAGCAAGACCAGCTGTGAACGCCGAAATTGGCTTTGCGACCAATTGGCTTTGCTTAGGCCAGTGGAACGTCTCATATCACAGCGGTTAAGGTTTATGAATTTCAATAGCATAGTTCTTAGCACACTTAGCGGATTATGACTTGGCCAGTAGTTGAGTGACCAAAGTCCTCTCTCGCTAACATGAGCACACCACGCAACCTTAGAAAATTGCGGACAGTGATATTTCGGAGAAACAGCAACAGTAAATCAGCTTAAATTGCGTCGCAAGACGGTAACGGAGATGAAGTAACCCAGAGAAGGGTTGCACAGAGGCAATAGTGCATTTAAGTTGACTATCCGGAACTATCTCCCAGATATTTTCTCCGAAAGTGCGCCTGCACTGACTTCACCGCCACATACAGCCACATTAGTCGCAATCATATAACTATAAGGTTTATCTTGGAAAGACCCAGGATAGAAAGAGGAAAGGGTGTACAAAGAAGAGACTGCCTACGGCAGTCATTCTAACGTATCCACATCCCTGAACGCTCACTCAGATAATCATAATAGAAACTGTCTACAAGAATGCAACTGAAACCAGTTAAGAGTTATATCCTGGAAAGCAGGCCTTTTGTAATCTGTTTCTGTCACCTCTGTCAAGTCACCATAAAAAAAAACAAATCGAAAAATACCCGTTTCAGCAGATGAATCAGCGTGTGCAAAACGTGAACAATCTACCACAGTTTAGGTTACTAGATGTGATCAATACAATCATCGTTTTTCCAATTATTTCGTTCAGAATTCACTAAAGCCATTGAACACCTGCAACGTATTTGATATGTCGGTGTTTAAATAAATGAAGATCTATCAGATTCTCCGTCCGCAAAGGCCGTTTCCTGAGCGGACAACGATGAAGCCCGTAATTTGATCTTGCATAAGCGAGCCTTTGGACCCAACGAACCACCAGTGGCACGAATTGACGAAAGTGAATTGGGCATTTCACACTTGTGCATTGACCTCATAGGACATCCTTCTGTCGGGGCTAGTGCAAGTGTCGAGGTATACAGACCCACTTCCCGTGTTTCCCTTGATCCACGGGGGGGGGGGGGGGTGACAGAAGCTGTATATTTTGAAGCGCGGCTGTGCGCTTCGTAGGCACAAACATAGCGGTGATGGTAGTGATTTGGTCAAATCTCACCTGCACCTTCTGTTCGTTTTCAAGAAGGGGCACGATGTCGCCTGCATACTCCGGGTGAATAAGGTTCTCGCTAGGAACGACTTGAACATCGACATCTGAAGACCCTCTGTTGTTCGTTACAATACTTTGTCGGCGATTTGAGCAGAACAAGAGAGAGCAGTCATTTTTGTCCGATAGCACTTTTCGTGGGGAAGTTTTTGGACGGCTCCCATTAGATTGTCACACGCCGAAAAATATATGAAGATAAAGAATAGATTACGTTCATGAACTTCTGGTTGAGCCCCTCTGGAAGAGCGCTGTTAGAAATGACCAGCCGACGGTAGCAAACACCCTGTGTCAAATAACCCTAAGATGGCCAGTAAAGCAATGCTCAAACACAAGGCAGGGTATAAGGATGTGGTCAACGTAGCCTTGACTTGGTCGAAACCACGCTTGCTGCGATTTCGCGTGTCACCATAAGAAGGATAGTAGAAATTTATTATGAATGGACTCTACGGTTCCCATATTTATTGAACATGGGCACCATCAATGACCCGCTCCAGTTGCCTGAGACCATCGCTTTCTCCCAGATTAACGCAGTTAAGTTACACAGGCAATGCCTGAGGAATTAAGTGCCACCCAAACAGGGCAGGCGTAAGATTGTTCGGACCAGAAGCTTGGTGACGTCTGACTAACGAGGTACATTCACATAGTGCCGACATTCCGCATTCCCAGTAGGTTTTCCTGTTGCAGGTGTAGAAAGGAGAACGGGAAGAACTTGAGTGTTGTTTGAAGTATTCGGTCCTTCTGAATCCTCATATCTGATAGATGCAGATGTAGGAGTAAGCACAGCTTCCTGTCCTGCTCGTTTCACAGCGACCACATCAAAGACAGCCAAGCTGACCGCGTTCCGCCTTTTGAGAATCGATGCGCGAAGTTGTTACCAGGAGAACGATTGGTGTCCTCAACTAAAACCTTTGGTTTGACCCGGCACACCACCGAAGTTGCATAAGTCTTGAGGAACAAGTCGAGGGACGCGTTTCAACATCCAACATGAAAGAACAAGAAACCGTATTCGTCGAACCCCTCTCCAGCGACCAGCCTGCTATGAAAGACCCGTTAGGTGTCATCTTGATGTGCACAAACGATGACACCGCGGTAAGGTCCCTCGACGGTTTGTATGGCTAGGTTTCATCCTTAGGCAGTTGAGCCCATAGTGACTAACTTTCTACTTACTGAATAAGGGAATGAAACCGAAGAACCGAATCGCCAGTATTGTTTCAAATATTTTTGGATATATTTTGGTTATATCACTGCGTGAACAGTTAAGAGATATAACCAAGCAGTTGCGTGTTCTTATCACATCTGACATTCACTCATACCAGCATTTTGCGATAATGATGACCAGTAGTGTATTGCTGTCATGCATAGCTGTCACTGAAGGTGTTGAATGATAGACAGTTGATAGATAGTTTGACCAAAATATCAGCCTTGATCACATTCCATGAGAAACTAAAGTTACCCAAAAAGATAGCAAGCATCACATGTATACAAATGAACGATTGACAAGTGAAATATTCCTATGAAAACACGATTTTATTCCGAGCCTCGGAAACTAGAAGTCACAAATAAGCCTAAAGGCTGCACACTACATAACCGCCGAAAACGTCACTTAGATTTGACTGACCGCACAATTGTGTTGCGGAAGAGGGTCCAGGAAAAAGACAACCAGTCATGCATGCACCTTGCCGTCTGTTGGAATTCGGTGAGCATTTTCTGTCTACTTTGTGGCGCTTCTTAACTAGGTCTATGGAAGTCGGTCATGCGGTGTGTCATTTGAGCTCTCAGTATGACTTATTCCTGCGGTTTTATAAATCCAAGTCGAAAAGGTACACTGGTATACATGAGAGTAATGCACAGACGGTTGTTCCTACTACTGCAAGGGATGAACTTCTTCATTTTGTCACTCAACAAAACTATATGATGCACCAATAAAGTTAAAGAAAATAGGATGAAAGTTATATGGCAGCCGGGCACATTGTAGCACCCACAGACGCTTCACAATTGATGGTGAAAATGATACTCAAACCGGTTCACATTTCCATAGACAGTTGGTGGTAGATATAACATAACTTCAAAGAGGAGACACCAAAGAAGGATTCGTCTATCGTTTGTCTTCGGCTGGCATCATAGTGATCAACAAATGTGCACCTCTGAGAAAGGCTTATTTCCACCCCAATGTGATCTCCTAAACAGTGAAGCAAATACTATAGGAATGCGCAGTAGAGTGCACCCTGAATAGAATTGAACGAGAGCAGCCTTGACACCATGCAGAGTAGGTCAGTTCGATGGCACAAACATATGGGATGTACGAACCATTGACGCAGCCTGTTAGGAATAAAACCAGCTGTATGACAAGCCACACAAGCAACCTATCGAGCTATGCATTCTCACCTCATTTCAGACCAGATCTGAGTGAATAACGTTGTTTGCACTCGGTTAGCTGTTAGTTCATCATGTTGTTTGATTGGTTGCTCTGAGATCGGCGGATGTATGTTGTGTATTGTGTTAAGGCGAAAAACAAGGATGGGTTGTTGTGTAGGGTTTACTATCTCAGTCAGCGTTTATCTTCAACCACTTTCACAGAGTTCGGTTACTACCTCATCAATGTCTACCTTCAACCTCTCGCATAATTTGTTTAACACATGCACACCCACTATTCCAATCCTGTTTTGATTACGTCACGAACTTCCGTTCCACGACTAACCGAGATTATTTGAACCTTATCATAAGACAAACAATGCAAGCGCATCGAACGTAAACTTATACACATGCGGAACAACGACAGCAGGACGCCGACGCAACCGACGCTCGTCACTTCACACAGCACCTTGACCTGAGTCACTTCAACCCTACGCACGACTCACTGTGCGGGAAAAGTCTGGGCTCAATATCGTTTGGATTAAACGACACGAAGCAGGCCAGACTTCAACAAGCTCGGTCAAGACCCCCTTTTAATACAAGTGCGTCCATAAAACCTCAGCGTCGTCCACTACAACTTATCAAACGAAGAGCTCGATAAGTCCCCTTTCTTTGTGTGTGTAATCATATTGTAACAGTGTCTCTGGTAGTCACTACACACAACTCGTTTATTATTAGTGTTATTCACCTTCTGACACACCTCCGAGTAAAAACAATAGCACTAATAGTTGTACCCCCTTCAGACATTTAAATCAGTGCATGTCATAGGCCTGTATGCTCATTTGGGCCTCAGTCTCAGGCAATTGGGATGAGTGTTCGAAAAGTGCAACCAGTTGCCTTCAAGACGCAATCTCACTTTAGTTGCGTGACTTTTCTCCCATAAGCCCCAAACAGACAAAAGAGCGTCAGTTAGTGCAACAAATACGTGCTTATCAAACCTAGGCACACAGTGGAAGACAACAATACAATTCACGAGAATAAGTGTCAGGTGCTTCAAACAATGAGCCAACACTGAACAGTCTAGTAGCTGATGACCTCGACCTTTGAATACCCCATCCCCGTGGTTTGACACTATTGGGATGAAACAACTAAAATCTGACGCAGGACTTTAAAAGCGGTCCGGGCACTTTACAGCACTCTCACTGCAAACAATCTTCCCCTATAATAATCAGTCTCTAATGATACCGAAATGGCTTTCCTTTTCCTTCTTTAGAAGTCGCAACGGAGATGAAAACCCCGAACGAAAACAACAACAAAAGCAGTTGTAACTTTGTGAAGTCTGCTGACATCAGAATACTGCTCGTCGTGTCATTTTGTTACTGTGCACCAGGATGCGACAAGAAAAGTGCTCAAACGCTATGGATCACATCATACAGCATAAAACAGGCATTATGGCCATCAGGAAGAATTTGGTGTGTGCCCAAGGCTGCTGAACAACAAATTTGCAAAAGGCGTAGTGACGCAATGGATACATAGAGAGTAGACTTACGTCTACATAGCGACGTAACATAGCCCACCATGTCTGAGCAGTGAAGCAAAGCCCTTGCAGTGAGAAGCGTAACTGAAGGGTGGGAAAAGTTACAAAACTATTAAAATGAAGGCATCGAACATGATTGTCTTGTTTAGCTGACTACATACAACATACAAAAGATGGATAAAATACGTAGGCGCTCGCGTGGGTATCGATCAGCAGGGATATACACCATGACAGATTCAGGTTGGAGCAATCCGAATCACATGTTCCATGTACAGCTGGTTAAAGAGGACCCGTGGGATCGTCAGTTCTTGATGGCGCAAGCAAAACATCACTAGCCTATGATAACGGTCTGAGTTATGGAAATTTGGTCGAAACGTTTGAGTGAAATTCATACAATACTCAGATTGGGCTAGATGTTCTGTCAATGTGCTGGTCAGCCGCCAAGTGAAACCCGATAGCGTTTTCGACGTACTGTTATCTTCTCGATATACCTCCTTCCACAAGAACGGACAAAATTTAACACAGAGGATGACATTCTATCCTTCAGAAATTGAACTACGATAGGCATCTAAGTAGAGCTAACAGAAAGTCGAATGTCTTTATAGGTCTCAGTTAAATGAGCTGGGTGGCTGACTAGTTTGGTGCATCCCGGTGTCTTCCATCAAGGGCTAATAGTGTTTCCGTCTGTACCTACCTCGGAGGCTACCAGTGGGATGACTATGGAGAAGACCTTTCTAAATAAACAGACCAATGAGAACATTCAGTTTTATCTGCTACGCAATGAATAAGACTCGGTTTGTTTGACAGCCACCGAAGTGAGTGCATACGCACAAGTTTCAAACGCAGCTGAGCTGCAATAAATACATTTTAACTCAACACAACATCAATGTAGGATAACAATCAACTTTATAGACAAGACCGAATACGCTGTTTACCTCAATGCAGGAGACACATTATACGCCGAGTACCATTTCACGGGAGTGTGCGGAGATTAGGTTATTTTCAATTGAGATTTCGTCCTATACGCGGAGCCAAACTATACTGAATGGCCAAGAAACATTGTATAGCACTGTACAGGAGCCAGGCAATACGTGACCCCGTGATGTAGTTTCCGTGAATGAAGGATGAGTAGAGTCAGCTAATTACAATGCTGATCAGCCGATCGTGACCGAACGGTTAGGTGTTCAAACTACTAGCCCGGAGGTTGCGAATTTGAAACTCCTTGTAGGTTCGTGAGATGCGCACTGCTGATGATTCCCAATAAGGATGAAACAGCTGTGCAGTGCTTCTGGGCTTCTCAGCACAGTTCGGTTTGACTTGCAGGACGAAATCTCAATTGAGTGTATGATTTGGACAGAGGTCTGCATATGACAGAACGCTCAAGCGAAAATTGACTTGTACGTACAACAGGGTAAGTTGCACCACCAACCCCATCCAGGTATGGTCGGATTAGGGATACCAGAGCAAAACTTCTAAACATCGGGCTAACCATGGATGACACAGCAATATGAGAGCATCAAATTTCGTAATACACAGTACGAGTAGTTCATCAGAGAATAACAGAATTGTAAAAAAAACTCCGGAATAATAAACCATCACTCGAATTGATGACAATTGTTTGAGACAGAGAAATGACAGCAAAAGCATAGCAACTTTTCTGACTACCCTACAAAAGTTTGGTGTTCCACACCAATTGACAGATAGGAGTACTGTCGACGAAGCGTACTGCGGGTAAACTGTCGTGAAAAAGAGACAAGGAGAAAAATCAAATAACCTTCAGTGTAAAACCTAGACAGTTATTGCTCCAGGTGTAGCACAGTTTTTGTGTAAGCCATTGCCAGTGCTTTTGCCTGTTCGTGAATAATTGATTGCTTTAGGGTTGGTAGTACCGGTGTAATGAGGAAAGCCCTTCGCCGCGGAGTTGTTTATTAGGAAACACCAACTAAACGGTTACAAACTATTGGACAGAAAAGTAAATATCTCATATGCACCTTATTTTTAAAAGCTGAACATCCTCACACGTCCTCTTCAACGTTCGTGGAAATTCATCGACTATCACGCAATTGTAAACTAACGGAGCAAAACATTTCCGCAGGTTCCGCAATAAACCCCAAGGGGTGCACCTTCCATTAGGCGCGATCCGGAGTTACGAGAAAACCACATATTACTCGCATGCCTCATCAGTAGTATCCGCCGTTAAACCGGTATCGATTACGGCAGCGAAGCGTCGGTGTTGAACACTGATGTCATTCTATCGATGATAATGATGACGATGATGACTGCTACCGATGGGTGGATGTTCCACACTGATGTTATTGAGATCAGATGAGGGGATAGCTCACCACATCGGCCTCATCACGGCTGAAACGATAACACAAAGGGACCTACCGTAATGTGATAACATAGCTCATCAGTACCAGTGTAAGGAGGAAAGCCATTTGCCTCGAAGTTGTTTATTAGAAAAACGCCAACCACAGCTATAGACTATTGGACAGGAAAGTCAAACTCTCATTTGCACGTTATTTTTAAAAACTGAATATGGGTCTTCTTCTTGAACTCTCTTGGATATTCACTGACTATCACACAATTGCAAGCGAAAAGTGCAAAGTAGTTCCATAAATGCCGTAATGAATCCCACCTTCCATTAGATCAAGGCGGAGTTACGAGAACACACATACTACTCGCATGCCTCATCAGTAGTAACCACCGTTACACAAGTAGATCGAAAAAGGAGTTTGTGGTGTATTGGTTGAGCTGACACTGGAGTGTCCTGTTAGCAATGAACTGTCGTCCCCACCCTATCATCATCATCATCATCATCACAGAAGGCACAGCATGTGTTCAACACTGATGCTTTGCTGACGTACCCACCCCACCTGCCAACATATCGCTCAATGCAAACCAGATCCGTGAGAACACTCGACATGCCAAGATGAAATCATAAACACTGAGCGTGAACAGTTTACAAAAACCGCTAACGAGAGATATCGCTAAACAGTGTCCTCGGCTCAGCTAAACCGACCACAGTCGCAACGCGTTACAAATGTCACCAAGGATCCGGAACCAAGAGGGTGCAGAGCGCCTAGTCAATACCGACCTCATGAACAAACACCTATCGCGTTTGGCTGTTTTTACTGGGCTATCAGGTGGCATATATAATAATAACTAATAATAATCGTTCATCTGTAACAATCTTCAGGTGCCCAGCTTCCATACCCCCACCCCTCCTGAGGGAAGCACGAGGGCTGAAATACTACCAGGTTGTCCAAGTCTAAACAAGAGCAGTCGAGATGCAGCGGTTGGGTTCGAACCACGAACCTTACGGTCAGTAAGTTTGTGCCTTAACCACCGAGCGACCTCGATTTCCGGTGGCATACATCTGGTCAAGTTTACAAACCGATAGGTTATTCCAATTGTTGTCTGAACATTTTTATTGCTCAGTTTTCGTACGAAGTTCCACAACATAAGTTTTCCTGCACGTCAACCGATCATCGACAATTTCGGATAGTCTACAGAATGCACTTAAAGCGCGGTTTCCTCATGGTAGGCATTTTCTTGAGTTTGTGATGCTCACATCGACATATCAAATCATCCAGAGTTGGTGGCCTTTCAGAACACTGCTACGATATGCGAGAACTAAGGTACTGCCATATTACTCGAGCGAATTAAAAGCTGGAGACGATCTAAACCTCAAATATCGAACTTCGATGCTGGCCAACTAATACGGTTCAAGTGTACACACATCACAAGGGATTTGAGCCAAGTCAGTTACCGAGCTTTTAGTAAACAAGCTGATTTAGCTCGTCCAGTGCCGAACAAAAACGATTATAAAGTGTACGAGACACCCTGGAACACCACGTTCCAAATACCGTGAGTTATGTCAAATGTAGAATCCATAGGGCTGCGAACGCAGAACCGGAAATTATGAGAAATTCTAACCTCTGCATCATTCACTGGTCATTAGTGAGGGTTAAAGCCAAACAGAAAGAGGGAAGTATCAGGGTATAAAGCTTACCCGGAGAACCTCCCATATCAATGATCCCGGCAGTGGATGGTGCCATAAACAGTAGAAGTGGCCGAATCCGGATAG
Organism: Opisthorchis felineus; assembly: GCA_004794785.1. NCBI lineage: Eukaryota > Metazoa > Platyhelminthes > Trematoda > Opisthorchiida > Opisthorchiidae > Opisthorchis > Opisthorchis felineus. Next base: position 327,903 of record SJOL01009509.1, on the reverse strand, counting down.
GAAGAGGTACGCTGACGTAAAGAACCGAGTGAACAATTTCAGGGGTAACACCTACATAAATGAGATTAAAAGGATGTTGGGGACGCCATTGTAACAAAAATCACAATTAAAATGAGTCTGTTAAGGACATATCAAGTGCCAAAGATCAGGAGAAAATCGGGCAGGTCATTAAGATGCAAAATACGCTCCACAGCTCTCTCAACTTCACAAGACTACCGTTAAAAGTGCCTGTCAAGAGGCGCAATGCGGCAACCAGAAGACAAGTCCACGTTTGTAGAGAATGATACCTTAAACCAGCAAATCGAAAGACAAAAGAATGAGGTAGTTTAACATGACAGTACCCAACCGTAGGCTTACGTCAGTCGCGATGGAATTCAGCTCGAAGTTCTGCGTATCGCAGAAATATGGGGACAGGTAGCTTAAACAAAATGGCTCAAAATGTTTCAACGGCCTGCCAGACAAGCAAATGGGACGAAAGCCTTCATAAACTAATTTGATTTCCCCTGAAAGACAGCGCAAGACAGTGGATTTTCCATTAAACGATGCAGATGCTTACTTATCAAAAAACCTGAAAATTGGCTACGGTTTGCTTACACCCTCTTTAACGGTTGTTTCGACAATGAAGACAAGAACCATCCTCCTTTTGAGTCCTCTGCACCACAGAACGGATAACGCAAAGCGCAATATTGTGAGACAAATACAATTTCCTGTTCGACCGCGAGTATGAAGTAAACTATTGTTAAATCACTCATAAAACTACTGTAGAATAAAAGAACGCTGAAAACTGAGGTGGGCACCCAGGCAGGCCAGTGTAGCGTGATGGAAACGCGAGGAAAAGACGTACGCGATAAGAGCCAGTGAAATGATACACCAAGAGGTAGAGTTGCATCCAACCTTTCCATTCCCGAGTGATATCAACGTGATTGAGTCTCGTCTGTAAAAGAGAAAAAAGGAGTTTGGAGGAAGGTTGTGGTTTCCTTATAATCTTTTTTTGGCTGATCACCAAGGTATTCTAAACGTGAGCCCCGTACCAACGTATGACGGTTCGTAGATGATAGGGAATCATAGGGATCAGGGAGCCAAGTGGCACCTGATCTGCAGCCAATTAACACACCCGAAGTACCAATATTTAGATATATTGTCAGTCACTAATCACGAAAGTTATGAAGGCGATTGCATACAAGAAACTATATGCATATCCACATCCTGGTTGTTAAGCCCTTCCCTATTGCAGAAACATCACTTTACAAAGTAACTCAATGACAAGGACTCCATGGAATCAAAGTTACATACTGAGCGTGTGACCTCTTTTCTAGCCATTGCTTGCTGGGAAGCTTTTGGACGGACCGATGACGGTTTCTCTGGATAGCATGGAAGATTGAAATATCGGAATCTCGAAGCTACGAAGGCAGATGTGGCAACATCATGGAAGCGAGTTACCCTAACCAAAGGGAACAAGTTTGGAGGGAACAACGTCTGGAGAATTCTACATACGACACCCAATGCGAGGAAGACGGATTAGCTGTTGGAAAAAGGAGCGATTCCGCGCTTTGACGATCCCGACCTCTGTTGAAGCCATACTCCGCAAGCCTGTCAACTCATTTACTTGTAGTGTTCAGATCAATGTGATGGCTTCAGCAGTCCATTTTTGATATTCTTTCGCACTGTCAAGTCCATCCATTAAAATAGACTGGCGTCGATTGCGAAACATTATGACGCGATAGAATCAACAGTGAAGTTGATCACAGTTAACATCACTCATTCGTGTTGCTACCTGGAAGTTCTGACAGGCGAGGAACGCCACTGAGGATGGTACTGAACAGAGTTATTGCGACTTCACTAATAAGTCAAAAGAAACTTTAGAAACACAATACGGTAGAGAGATTAGTCAAAATGCACATGCTACATTCCTGAAGGGGTAACAGGTTCACAACTGGCCGCTGTAATGTAGGTGAACGAAAAGGACACATAGTTTGGCTGAAACACGGAATATGCAGAACTATTTCAAGTCAAGTCTTTCGAGTTTGCAGAGGTCTTCACCGCAGAGAACAAGCTAACACGTACTTCTTTCGTTGGACCACTGAAGAATAATCCGAGTACGAATAGGTAGGTCATCGGAAGAAGAAAGCTCATCATTGTGAAGCCCTTGTTGGTTTTCATGAAGAGAACAGTTCTGTCAATGAGGAGAAAATTATCCGGAATAAAGAGTGGACCAGAAATGTGACGCCAAAGCAACAACTTAGTGGAACATGAATGCACGGCGTGAGGCGTGTTACAGGATCAAAACCACAAATGTGTGGGTCTCAAATGAGCTTAATTTCGCATTCCTCCACGACGTACAACACCAGAACTGCTTTTAGTTATCTAATCCGGTAACATCAAAGAGAAACACAGTACACAACATGATAAGTTTTCCTTACAAGTTCGGAGGAGGTGACTGGAAACTGTGACAATGTAAGGTTCCACTATGAATCCCGTTTGTTAATCGGTAGAAATATCCCTATATCAGATCAGCAACAAACACAGAGCAATCGGAGTTGTACAGTGCCTCTTGGATTTTCACTGTGACCGAATTTGTTTCCCACCGTGAAACCAAACGATTAATTGGTGAGCTGAGGCACGATTAAGTGTGACAATTACTTACCTATCGCAGATAAAGAAATAGATGAGTATCAGCCCGAATTGTGACAGAGTGGTGACAAGTTCATAGAACTCTTGAAAAGTTGTGCTTGCCTCCAACTTCCGTGAGCCGAGTTGTTGGGGGTAGGTAGCATTTTCCACCAGAGTTGGTCGGACGCCCAAACAACATGACAAACGCAACCAGATGACTGAAAGCCAGCGGCAGCGAGATACTGAGAGAAAGAAATCCGCATTAATTTGTCGCAGAGGAATTCAAAGCTTGTTGATTTAACGTTCACATAATGAGGATAAACCGCTTTTTGCTTTTGTCAACTAACTCCCCATACGTCCAATTTGGTTGTATTCTTAATGCAGTGAGCCAAACTAGTGGTCACTTCACCAACTATTAGCGCGTTTATCTGTGCCAAGAAAATCTTGTGCGGAACAGTGGAAAGTAGCAGAAAATAAAAGAACATGTGGGCTGTGTATCGTCCTGACATGTCCGAGGAGCGACTGGACTAGGTCATTTGACGATTGTTTGGTGACGCGTATCTGACGCCACGAGGACGGGTTATGATTGGTCAGATTATCGGCCAATCAGAGTCAGACGTCTAGGCATGGCACTTCTCATGTGACCACGAAAGCCATGCTCTGGTAATATGCGCTGCCTCGAGCTGAAAAACATTCTCAAGTACGTTAATGGACGGTACAACAAGCCAAGGGCCACTTCACTAACACGAAAAACAGTACACGGCGTTTTCGAACGACGATTAAACCGAAATAATGAAATCAAGAGGATCACTACACGTTTTATCAATGTAATCTGGAATTACCACATTGGACTTGGCCAGACATCAGCTGACTGCTGACCTATCAGTCTGGTGACCTCGATTAGGACGTTAAACTGGGTCACAGTCTTAGGATGTCAGCTCAGCATTCGGACGCACCAAGACGATCAGTGGTGGGTTGAACAAGTACTTCGTGAAAAGTGCACAGTAGGCTGAGGCGGGAATTTTACAGCATATGACTGGAATGGGACAAAACATAAGGTGCTAATTCGTACAGACGAAAAAATAAGACATCTTGGTTCGTCAACTTTTCTCTCCCTGCAGACGGATCGTGAACGGTCACATAGGACGGAATCCACTCGCTTGATAGGTGAAAGCGGTCAACTCGTCCAACGTTGCGGACTTACTAAATCCATAGCGGATATCATAAAACAAGACCCGAATGCCTGCAGACTGCAGACTAATTAGTCCGTTTCAGAAAGTATAAAAACTGAGCGCCAACAAACAAACCGACAGACGGGAAGATGCACACGAGACCTTGGCTCTTCTGTAACCGCGTTGTGTCGCACGAACTAATTGGAATGGCGCGACGCTAACGGGAGAAAAAAGACTTCAGAGGCATTCGACTCAGATGAGGAATCAAAACAGATAGCGGTGTGTCCGACAAATACACTCATTTGCATTTTCACGAGAGACTCAACTGAATCTCTCGGTTATGATATTCTTCAACGGAATGTGCTGCATACAGGCCGCCTCATGTTTCAGTTGGCATGATATTCCAGACATCGCGGTATATTTTCGTAAAGGAAAGTACTCATAAGGTTGCTGAAAACTCTTCCACAGCCCACGACCGGTTTCGCCCTTCTTGGGGCTCATCAGGTAGGCGCAGTCCCCAAGTTTCCGTCAACCTTATGTTCTACTTGAAACCAAATTGGACTGATTTCGACAAATACACTCAGTTGCAAATTCATTTGGTTTTCATGAGAGGTAGATATTAGTGGTGTTTCTATTGCAACAACTTCGTCGCAGAAGAATTCGACGGGTTCGGCAGTAGGAAGGAGAACTACAAAGTCAGGAGTTTTAACGTATTGGAATTTTTCCAATAAACGGATTACTCATTTCGATCGGACATTGCAACAGCGTGTGAGGGTAGTAGACTGTGAAATGCGTATACACCGAGCAGCTAAATTATTCGGTTGTCCCCACTTGAACTGACAATTATCAGCCATCAGTTGGGCGATAGCTTTGGGGATGCCTCATCCCGTTAATCCCTCCCCCACCAAACTTATTCCGGAGCAGGCATAGGTCACTTTGCTAATCGCGACATTACCTATTGTGCATATACTTCCGTCGGTGAACTTTGATGTGCCAAACAAATCTGAAACGACAGTAGCTGCGGGTGAACCATGTAGACACGAAACGCACAAAAATCAAAGCGAGAGGAATGCCCGCGAGAATGGTCTTTATTGAAAGAATGAATGTACCATTTGCAGTGGTGAAAATTCGTGTGAACATCGACATTAATAAAGATAAAAATGAATGAGAGGGGAGATCCGCGATAATTTCCTAAGAAGGAGCAGAGGATGGCATTATAAATGCCTTAAAAAAACGTGGACTTCATCGACAGAGTGACCAAGAATAGTAACTGGTGAAACTTCACCCAGTAGACAGCCGGGAAACAACACGTTCCATGACGCACGCCTTAGTAATACCAAACACCTAGTGTGAAGACAGAGTACACTTAATCGTGAAGTTGTGATGGATAGCGATTAGACATGAGGAGAGATAAATCAGGGGAGCAGTTTGCACAAGTCTACAAGTAAGAAGTGGGAGGTTACCCCATGTACCCAGACACTCTGTCACGTTTCTGACCAAGAGTAGTAAATACTGTGGGGTTTTTCTCTTTCGTTCACGGGTGAAGGTCAACGTTCATACTAGTTAGTACTTTGAAACAAGTAAAATCCGTTACATGGCTGTTGTGGTAATCTGTCGCCTGATAAAGTACCCTCACAAAATCAAGGGCATGGAATTTACGGAGCAACGAACGCGCGTCGAAACCGTTTGATAATACACGTACCGATAACAAATAAGACCGACTCAACATAGGTCCAGATTGGAACAGGATAGGACTTACTTCGCGACCGAATGAAGGTATCGTAGATGAAACAGAGTATCGAAGCGATGATGCTGTGGAAAAGAGAAAAAGTGCAAGCCTGGAGGATCAAAAGAATCTGGGTAACCAAAAATGGAAGAACTGCAGCACAATAAATATAACAATTCAGCAGAGAAGATTTGCTCAGTCCCACCTGATGATGTTACAGAAATACCTACAGAGCTAAGGAACAATTCAGTGACAGAAACGCGGAGGTTAAACATAGTCCTGTGTGGCCAATAAAACCATCTGAAAGGGATGGGGCGTAGTTAGACCGTGGGCATTTTCACTCTCTGTTCTGCTCGACCTCGCGAGATTGTAGTTGCAGGAATGCAGATCGCTAGTGAGCCATGGTTTCTGGTCATAGGGCATCTTCTCGTGATGCTGCAAAACTACAGTGCATTTGTTAGATCACGAACCTACACGGTTTGAGCAAACTGCGGACTTCCGCCTAATTAAGGATGAAAACCGTGTTACTCGATCAAACGTGTAAGTGTTCGGAAATGCATCTGAAATGAGCCGATGAGCATTGAGTGCAACGGCATGATAAGTCAGTAATGGTACAGCTGTAGCCAAGCATGTTTCAGCAAATACATACATGCTCAAGAAAGACGGTAAAGTTCAAAAAGATAGACATCTAATTAGAACTAAGCTCAATTGGGTCCATTCAGCAGCAAAGACAGGTAAAGCATACACAATTTCAAGCTCAGCTCATGACACTGTTCAGAGGAAAAGTGACTGGTTTTTACGTTTTTGACAACGCGGACGAATACAGTTTGCGCCACGCCACACTTCTGAAGTGGTTTGGTGCGACAGGAGCACAATGGATAAAATGCAATCAGGTGGTAAGATGTAAAAGTGCCTGGGCTGGAACCATCGGTTGAAACATATGACGAATCCACGGTAGTGGGCTTCAAGTCGGATAATTTAGAAGTACGGATTGCCTGGCGCGATACGATCGAGGAAGCCTTTCGGTGAAACAGTCAAATGGAATACACAAATAAATAATAAATAATCGCTCAACTGTAGCACCCATTCGGCGCCCAGCTGCCACACCACACGAAAGAAGGACGATGGATGGAATACTGCCAGATTACCCAGCCTAAACAGAAATAAAACAAAATACGAATCCAGCCTAGGAACATGCAGGACACTTTCATGGACACACCAACTACAAATGGTTTATGTGAATTTATCTTCGGCGAATAATACAATGTAATCTTCATACCAATCGTCCGGAGTTTTCCGCGAAAACCATCCCTTTCAACTTGAAAAAGATCAGTAAAAGTACATCGTGACTCCATCTTGTACTAGGGAGAAAAAGACCATGGGTGCTTGCATACATAACCGCTAACTACTACTGGGAGGGATATTTTGGTCACAACAGGAGTTACGCTAGATGGGGAATATTGTGAGTCCGAACCGGAGAGTCGGAAATGTACTTGTGCTGTGCTGTGCTGCGCACATCTGAATGTGCGCAGTCAAGAATCAGTGGTTAAGGCGCGAACTTACTGACCACAAGGTCAGTGATTCGAACCCAACCTCAGCATGTCAACTGCTCCTGCCTAGGCTTAGGCAACCTGACAGTATCTCAGCCCTCGTGCTCCCTTCGGGTGGTAGGGCAGCTGGGCATCGAAAGACTATTACAGCTGAACGACTACAAGTAAATAACGTGAAGTTTATGCAAAGGTTCGTACATTACATACTTGATAAGACTACAAAATAATGGACCGCAACATGATACCTCGGATATTCTGCTTACAATCTCCACGTGTGTATAACAAAAAACACAAAACTGAGGAGATACAGCTTGATACGAATGACTTATAGGGCGATGGATTACTTGTATGCAACCGACACTGTTATCGGTGCTCCCCAAGCGGGACATGTTACAATCGTGTGATGGAGGGTGTGGTCATTATGACAAACATACTGCTCAGTCCATGTTAATAAACCAAGTAAAAAAGTGTCCGACCAGAAGAATAAAGAGCGTTTATCTTCACCTCGAGCTCGAGGTAGCTCAGTGGTGAAGGCGCCAACTTACTGATCGTGGTCCGAACCCGACCTCGGCATCTGGACTGCTCCTGTCTAGGCCTGGACAACTTGGCAGTATCTCAGGCCTCGTGCATGGCAGCTTCGAACCGAGGGGGTATTACAGCTGAGCGACTATTTATATTATTTAGATACGTTCACCTCAGACGCATGGATTTCCACGTTCTTTTGTTTCGACTGTCTCATGGTTGGAAGCTTTATGTTTTCACAGTTTAATTGACAATACTCCCCGTCATACGGTGCACAAAAAGGACACTCTATTTTTTCATGAACTATCATCATTGTTGTTGTTCCGCTGGCTAAAAATCATAGGTAGCTTTACCGTGGTTTTTCCTCCCTATCCAAACTGGATTACAGTTTATCCGTGAGGAAACTGAAGGAGCATAAATGATAGCCCTATACTTCTGACTGGAGTTTGAGCGGAGGATGGAAACGATCCAAAGGAGAACAAGCAATGACTTGGCAGTGAAGCATGGAAGCTATTATCAACAAACTCAGCTGCGCTGGTCACTGTCATCTCCCTGGATGTGAACTCCAAGAACGGAAACAGCAAAGGTTGGAGACAATGTCAGACATGACCCAGTTGTGCGCTCAATGGCGCGCATGCATCTAAGCTGTTGCCTTCAACGCATAGCTCACCCTCCCGATCTCACCACGGAAAAGTCCATTGACACCCTGTATTCACACATCAGTTATATCAACTACCACCTGTGATGCATAGCTATCCACCCCCTATCTCCCCAGATCATCGGCGAACCAAACTATGGTAGATATAGCCACAGTGCGACGTGCATGCGGCTTTACAGCTGAAAGTGTTGCTAATGATGATGATGATGATGATGATGATACTAGGTGAAATAAAAACCTGGGATGTCACATCGGGAAGAAGGCGTCAAAGAAGAAAACGACACGGCTACTCACCACAGTCCAATGAAAATGAAGCAGCGTTGCTGGACAGGGGTAATGGGTTCCGCCGACCTGCAGCACGTACCATCTTCGAACTTCATCTGGTTGTTGCAGTACAGGTTGAGTAATACTTGTACGTTCTGAAAACCAGGTGAGATAGGGATAGAAAACCGAGACATAAAAGACACCGACACACAAAAACTGAAAATTTAGTAGGGTTCAAATCGCGAACAGGAATGAGCAACACTGAACAGGCGTAAAAAACCAAGGACAATGAAGTAGGCTAGTTATGGAAACGCATACGTCTTTGGATCACTAATTGCCCATAAAATCCCGTCTATAAAGGAATGTTCCTTTTTTCCCAAAAATTAGTCACATAAGAAATTGGGACAATGGTTATCGTTTTAAATGATCGGCCCTATTGCACCGGCGAAGTTCGACGTGACTGTTGGTTGGCCCAGTATAGAAGCCAACGATGGTAACGACAACAGCAAAAACAGTAACAAAAAACACTAGGAGAGAGCCGTACACATTCCACTACAAGTCCTCCTCAGGATCACGTGAGACTAGTGAGTTCTCGATAGATTTCGAGGCGAAGTCTTTGGCTGACTGTTGATTTAGATTTCCATTGCCTGTCATCGCCAGCACCAGATGACTGCGTCGTCACTCTGTCACCCGGCTGCCTTGAAGTTCTTGGGAAGGACGAGTATACCCAGAGAGAGTCAACTGAGCTTTCGCGGGCAAACGCAAACAACATACCCCACTCACCGGGATATGCGCCTGGGCCGTTCACCATTAGTATGTATATCAAAGCGGCTTATCCTGCGTGGATCTGCATACACATCCAGTCGATTAGTTCATTCGATTACTTCAGTGGCCTTTATTAGTCTTGCCATACTAGGTAACTTGAAATTTCAAACCACGGGCACTAAAACGTACTAAAATATGCTCATTGTACTCCTCAGTCGATCGCCCTAAGCTAGGTTACTAAGCGCTTCTCGCGGTATCGCCCAAATTGTCCGTATGAGGTTGTTGTGTGACCATAGGCCTAACGAATACGAACCAGCGCAAAGTTGTATCCATCTGCTTTGACTGGCGCGAAAACCGTCTACTATCTATCTATCTACTAACATTCAAGGTTTTATGCTTCTGTGCTTGTGTTTGTGAGCATTCGTTCACTGAAACAAGAGTAGCCATCGTTACCTGCTGCCTCCAGCAGCAAGCCAAATAACTGCACGAAGCCTTTGCCACGCTCAAAAACTGTTAGACCGGGCAGTCTAGCGCAGCCCAACGGCTGCATCATGAACTGTGCGTGTGAATTTGCTGGCAGTTTGTTCGTCACCTTGTCACCTATTTCATCCCACGTCTTGACACGTACTTTCGGTTCACGTCAGTCCGTTCATATATTTCTAGGTTCTCTCCAACCTAGTGGACTGGTCTGAAGCCGGCGCGGAAAATACACGACTATGGCGTGTGCGGTGGAGATTATAACAGTGACACCGAGGATCTTCCTGCACGTTTATCATGTCAACAAAAGAATTGAGGCTCATCCTCGAACAGCAACTGAAACCCACGCAGGTAACCACATTTGGTTCCACGTTTTATTTGTCTGCTATCTAGCAGACTGGTATGCCGCAATTAGGCAGACTAACCGTAGAGCGGATAGTAACCCTGGCTGGAGAACGATAAACCAAGGAAAATGACGGACAAGTTTTGGTATGCTTCAGGACCTGTAAGCCAAAAGTAAAGGGCCCCTGACGTGGCTAGGACGCAGCGAACTGGACAGACGAATCAAACGACCAACTGTATGTTCAAACCGGCGTAGTAACATGTAAGCGATGTTCAGGTGCATAGTACTAGTGTACAGTCTGTGCGTTTGTCGGCAACAAAACAGGTTCCACAAACCCAAGCTCTGACGGATTCCATCATGAGACGGTGTGTGGTTTTAGTAGATGTCACGCGGTTCAGTTGCGCGACCCTCAGCAACAGTAAATCAAAGGAGCGGGTTTGAAGATAGTGAGTATACATAGCCATGATAAACCTAAAATTATTTATTATATATATATATATACACTAGATATTGGATATTACGTGCTCGATAGATGCTGCGTGAAAATCTCAATACGCATGACCAAGGGGATTGCCAAAGCGCGGAGTACATAAGGCGAACTTACATGGAACATCGCCTCAGCCGATACATGAAACCCGTCGGAAAGGGGAGGAGGTTCCGTGCATAATACAGGCGGCTCGAAGGGTTCTATCGAGTGACAAAAATGGTTGAATGTTGACACTTCCAAAAACTAGACTTGGTGATGGGCTTACAAGCGGACACTGTGTATACGGAAGAAAACGGTTTATTTCCCACAAGTAGCAACACTGAGCGACCACAGACTGTTCTCGAGTTACCAAACGTTTTGAAGAGCGCAAGCTATAACCTAGTATCGCCGCATTCACGCGCGCATCATTGACTTGCATAATAAATAGTGTGGTTCTTATCTAGACAAATTGCAGGATTGTTGGATAGGTGACGTACTTTCAGCACCTTGATACTGCACCGCAGTAGAATTGACCTTCATGGGACCTCCATAACGGGTGGCTTTAGTTGCCATATCTTAAAATCATCATCTATTCTTCTTCAATTCCGTCCAGTGACCAAAAAGGCTGTTTGTTCAAACGTGACAATTCAAATGCTCGTATAACAAGAATAGTACAGTATAGCACAGCATAGTTTGGTAACGCACAATATGGCATAGCACCGCACAGTACCGTATACTACAGTGCAGCAACATAGTATAGTATAGTATAGTATAGCATGTAGTATAGTACATAGAATGGATCTCGAAGTGGCTCAGTGGTCAAAGTGCGAACTTTCTGGCCAGAACGTCCGTGGTTCAAAAACAAACTCAACGTCTCGAATGCTCCTGTCTGAGCTTCGGCAACCTGGCAATATCTCAGCCCTCGTGCTTCTCAGGTGAAATAGCAGCTTGGAACCGAAAGGGTGTTACAGCTGAACGATTATTTCTATTATTTATTCGTATAGCATGTGTTCCAGTATAGAACAGCAACTCATAGTAACGCACAGTAAAGTGCAGCGTAGAATACTAGGTACAGCATATTGGATCCATCCTGTGAATACAGTGGAATACGCCTGAAGTTGTCGTGAGTGTAGAGTGATAGTGCAAACTGCTAGAATAGCAAAGCTTCGGTTTGGCTTATATCCGACGACTATACTCAAGTCTATAAAGGCCAACGATGAAGACAGGGCCACAAATGAAATCGCTGCTGGAATAACGACTTGTGTTGTGAAGCATAGGAGGATGTGTGTGGTACGTGGCGGTCCGAATACGGCCATTGGACAGTTCAATACAGAGATTCCGGGCTATCACAGTGGATACAACCATCTTCCCAATTGCGACTGTCCTTGAAGTGGTTCCTTCTGAGTTGTGACCGAGAGCAAGTCACTGCCGAATAGTCCAACAGGCTACTATCGAAAAGCGGACCAGTTCGTATCGATTATCTTCCATGAAAAAATAACTTTAAAAAGGCAAGTAAAATTTCCATTGTACTCTGAGTAAATCATCATCACATCAGGAGACAACTGAATCCTGGAGAGCGGTGCAGTGAAGGAATTCATTGACCATCGCATTTTGACAGCCTTCAATATCGACTAGTCGTCCAGCAAAAGCAATGGAATGTCATGTGAGGTACAACTCGAGGAATTCCCTCTCCTGATTCCAAACATGCTCAACTCCCGGCAGCGGTCACCACCTTCATCCGCGTGCCAAACGGGAACTGTGCACTCTGTCGAAGTGATAGCAGTTACAGGGCAATAAAAGCCACCGTTGGATTGGACAGTTTGAGTCGCCACAAAAGGTGGGATAGTATAACATAAAACGTTCCCAAGTAAGCAAATAGGAATAATCGATGCCAAATGAAATCTATAATGGATATTCCAAACTAGAACCTGTCCTTGACAATGTGTCTGGAGTACATAGATTGAAAAACAATACTCCCCCAAAGGAGACAATCCTCCAAAGAGAAGCCACCTTTGGGAGAAGCCAAATACCACCTTTCCCCGTAGTCTCTTCCCAAGGGAATACTGAAACTGAATACTACACTAATGAGATACTAGACGAAAAAAAGTATATGAAACACGTATGAATAAAATTTAATGTGTACATGCGGGAGACACCTGGTTGATGCAGCTAAGATACGGGCATCTTTATGAGTGACTGGGGCACAGCAATCGGAACAGGAAGACTGAAAGTTTCAGGGATATGTGATTGACTCACCCACAGCTGATGTTCTGTTTAGAATTGAACGTTCGACAACGCTTAGTTTGGAATTAGGACAATGCCAGCTCACTGCCGGAAACCCCATTCGTTGAGCAATCAAACGATTCGATCGCCAAACCTCTACCTCGGGAAGGCGTTTCCTGAAACGTGGTGTGCAAAAGTATTTATGGGTTGGATTTAAAGCAGACGGATCAACAGAAAAATCAAGCCAGGAAAACAAATGAGGTGCCACGAATAAAAGCATCCGAATGTGCTAGTGTTGAACAACTGCTAGGCACACAAGTCCTCCGCAAATGACTTTTCTAACGAAATGTCACTGGAGATTTGACAACGGCATTCGATCCCCGGAAAGAAACAATTCACCTCCCGCGATAAGCTGAGTACTATTATTCTCCGAAGTGGTCTTTCTTTGGAAGTATAATGTGCCACTAAGACACAGCAAGATCGCTCGCTCCTGTGAGGTATTCACCCTTCGGTTTCGTCTGCAGTGCGACAAAAGGCGGAAATAGGATATTCAGTTAATCCTCAGCTTCCAAAGCGAATGGATGAACTAACACGTCACATATAATGATTTTCGGAGAGAACACACAGAATCGATTTAGGGGACGCTGCTTTCGGGGTACCTACCGGAACAGCGTACAAAATCTCTCCGCAGAACAAATATCGGTCGTTTCTCTTGTGATCTGAAGCAGCTAATTAAGTCTCAGCAACCAAAGCACACTGACTAAACACCAGCATCTTCTCGATGAATTCATACATTTTTGTTGGCTAAAGATGGTGGTCTGTGTGTATGTGTAGCACTGAAAAATATGGAAAATCCATCTAGAACCAAACTCGTCACCTTCAACGGAGGAACCGGATTGCTATCCTCCAAAACGAGTGAATTTACGCATAACTGCCCTCCCATGACTCTCATTATAAAACGGTTTGAAGATCTGTCCCACGGGATCTGTCCCAAGTGAACTGGAAGTGTAATTCAAAACCTTATCCATTCAACTGGCATCTCGTCCTGTAAGTGAGGCCAGTCGATGCCGAAAAGCTGAGAAGAACTGTGCAGCTGTCTCACCCTTATTGAGAATCACCAGCAATGCGCCCTCACGCAACTACAGGGAGTTTGGAACGTGCAACCTCCCCGCCAGTAGTTTGATCACTTAGCCATAAGCAGCTGATCAGCAATGTGATTAACTCATACTTGGATAAAATATAGCATCACTTATCCTTCAATCACGGAACCCACATCTGGTGGTCACGTGTTGACAGGTTCACTGAGTAACGAATTCTCAGATGGAGGTTTTATTTCTCAGAGCTAATTATAAACTGCCGGTAACGTGAGAAGATTTGGGGAGTTTCAATTGAGATTTGGTCGTGTAAGTGAAGCCAATCTGGTTAGAGGTCAAAAACTGGTCTTTACCAAAATAACCCGACGACCGTTTATTGTAAATTTTGCCGTGACATTTTATTAATAAATTCGCCCGATACATTCAAGAGCCAACATTTAGGAACAACGCTTGACTACTCCCAAGTATTTTTGGATGGTTGAATTCACCTTCACATTGCTCTCGTACGAACGGTCCACATCCTGTCCCGGCGCAATTATTCCCGAGAATTCACACCACACTCGACTAGAATTTCACTCTTATTAGAGCTCATCAGCTGTGTATACGCCTGGCTGTGTCAGGGTCTGAACCCCGGACATCTGACATGCGAGGTGAGTGTGTTACCTCTACTCCACACATTGGATGCATCTGAATTATCACGTCTGAACGTGTTCACGCTTGACCAATGTGATTGGTTCGCCCGACGCCTCTCCAGTGGTCAAACTATCTGATGAATTTCATCGAATAGACTTCGCTTCAAATTAGCCGCGAGGTAGTTTTAACATTAGTTCCATCTTAGTAAAACTACCGAATAGATGTTGTGCACTCAATCCTCCCTTCTCCGGATCCGTTGTCTCTCATTTTTTCCACCCGTCTCTTTAAGCGGAACTTTGTATTACTCTTCCCAATGCTCCTTCGGTCTTACGACCTAAAGCAAATGCTCTTGTTCACACTGTAATTCTTCAAACAATCGTAACCTCCGTTTTGAGAAGTCGCGCTGCATCCGGCTGCATATTGTCTGGTTTGTCTCATACCTTTCCAACACATGCAGAATATCCTGATTTCATTCTGATACTGGAATAAGATATTACGACTGACATAAAAATCCTACCAAAAGGTTTCATCATGAAGTATTTTTCTTCCAAAAAACGCCAAATTAACACGAACTTAATTTGCAGACAAGTGCATTCCGCTAGCCGCATGCATACTACCTGATGAGCCCCAAGAAAGATGAAACTATTAACCCTGGAAAAAAGTGTCAAGTGAGGAACAAATGAGAAGTAATCTATCACGATGACATTCTTATATATTGAAGGCAACAGTATTTATTGGGATCCGATAACCCACAACTGATACTGCAACCGTGGAGCGGTCCAATGAATGGTTACACATGCGTATCTAAGGCGAAACTTTCGGATAAGTGAGGTCAAAAAACCTACTGCTGTGGTAAAATAGTCAGCAGCCGTACATATGCAACTAACTATTTAAAAAGAAAGTCCAATGACAAACCTGGGTGAGCATTACGAGGCATTTGCATTGCACAGTCCCCCCCCCCTGGAGGACGAGTTAGCAATTTGGGGGTAATAATAATCGTTCAGCTGTAACATTCTTCCAATACCCAGCCACCCGAAGGAAGCACAAGGGTCGAGACACTGTCAGGTCTGCCCAAGATTAGACAGAAGCAGTCGAGATGCCGAGGATGAGTTCGAACAACGAGCCTTTTGACCTTAATCACTAAGATATCTGGAGCCTTGTTCTCCTTGGCTGTAGAGGTGTCTCCCTGACGGAGAATTTCAATGGGAAGAAATTCCGTGCTTCAAGAATTGCACCCTGGAAGGAGACGTCTATTACAGAACCCTCCATAGGAATGATACTGAAGTGGCGAAACAAACTATGGAATACTAAACTAGCCGTCCAGCTTGACTGAACCTTCTCATGAAAGGACTCTGAGTTCAGTCGGAGGAAATACGGTTCAACAAAAGAGACCCGATCCTGACGATCACGTACCAAAGGTGACAGTTTCGAAAACAGTGGGGCGTAAGGCACAAACAGTGGCCCCTCAACATACTGCTGAATCTTCAAGGCGTAAACCGCCTAACTGGGAAAAAACACCAAGACTGAGCCAAATGCAACTTACATGACCCTCTCTGCTATGTTATTGTAAGCATCCAATTCCTTATTCGTTATCGCAGTATGTTCTTCTTTTAGTAGTCCTTCAGCAACAGGGTCTGTAGACAAAAAAGAGAAGTGACAGAGCACGCCCACTTCTTTAACAGTACAAAATACTAATTACACAATCGTTCGGCTGTAACACCCCATCGGTGCGTAGCTGCCATGCAACCCGAAGGAAGCCCGAGGGCTGACATATTGCCAGGTTGCCTAAGCCTCGAGATGTCTGGGTTGGGTTCGAACCACGGACCTTCCGGTCAGTAAGATCGTGCCTTAACCACTGAGCTATCCCGAGCTCCTTGAACAGTACCACATGTGAACATCGACCTCGCTCACCTTGAAGCATCCATACTGTGCGCACAAAGGACAGAGATGCAAGCGACGTGGCCGAAGATTCCAGCTTTTCTGCCAAGAAAAATAGACGAATTTTCAAGTCGATAACAGTAAACAGCGATTATTCTTACTACTCGAAGAGGCTAGTTAGAAGCGCCTTCCCTGGCAACCGACTGACAACCAGAAGTACAAGGAATAAATAAGAATGACCAAAGACACGAAGACTAGGTGGCGAACAAGACCTGAATTATAGATGCGATAGAGATGAATGAGAATAGCCTTACGGTCGCTGACAACGGTGGACGTATATTGTACCCTCAAATGAGGGTACCCTTGTGATGACGGTTTACGATCACTTGATTGCTGCTTACATTGGCGAACAATCAAGTCAGAAGACCTCTCAATAACTTTACTAGACAACAAAGCATGCTTACAGTATCCCGCGGAGATGCGAGCTCATAGAGATCACCATGTACGTCTGACCGAATAATGTCCCCAGATGTGAATAGTGAAGTTTACTTCCACATAAATTTCTGACGTCAAGGTTTCACGATATCTGGATACAATTATGAGGATACATCGATAAGAATCTTGGAATACACAGATTAAAATCTAAAGACGACTCAATGCAAGAGTAGACAACGCTATTTTTTGTACCACAAGTTGAACATCTCTTAGAACATCCTAAAGTCACATCAGACCATCTGCAGATTTCCAAAGGAACGTATCATGGTTCGCGTTCGGCCAGCATAACACCAAAAAGAGTAAGTTTGATGTGCTTTGATTGGGCGACCGGTCCCTCCGTGATATTCAAAGTTCACCTATGACAATCAGTAGTCGTTTTAATGCCCCGTATTTGAAATCCTGTCTCATCCGATCAGCAATTGAGCCAAGCCACCTCGGAACTAACTAAATAGGGCAGAAATATTAAACATTGTTTAGGAACTGCATAGACGCAAGCAGAACAGAACGAACTCAACTGTGTGTTGATAATGTTTCCTTACCTGGAGACGAGACGTTGCAACTTAACTACCACATTCGGTAAACAAACCGACAAACAGGCAGCACACCCGACTTATCCATACTTCGCAACATTACCAAACAAGAGGAGCCTAGAACATCGACACTTCAGTCAACGACAATAACCTGGGCCGTCTACTGGAAGGAATGTGGATCAGGTACATGTGATCACGTTCACAGCATCACAGCAAGTGAAGTCAAATATCTTCCCTCAGTCACACAGACTGGAGCAAAAACACCGATGGTATGATTTTGTGCCACAGGAGAGAGAGAGAATTGACTGTGACCTATGTGTAAGTGTGTGAACGTAGGGCTTCAACGGTGGATAACAAAAACGTTTACATTAAAGCCAGACCAACTCAACCATGGATCCAAAAAGTCATAAGTATAGCGTCACTTGCCGCTACCCCTCGTTGTTAGTTTGCGAAGAAGAAGACCAGCAGCCCGTCCGAGCTCAAGAAACGTTTATTAGTACAGTGTATCTCGTGTAAAGGTACCTGTCAGGGAGTGAAGGAACATTTACCGTCCAGACTGAAAACTGGTAACATGAGGTCGATTAGCAGCGTGTTTTGACTTGCTGAACGGTCGTGCAACTCTGTGTAGGTCCTTGGTTTCCTGCTCCTCCCACTATGGTATATCAAAAGGCACGGTAGCTTCAGATAGCCCTTTATTGAGACAAAGGAGGATTATTACAACTGTATTTATAGGCTAATCACAGAATGTTCCACAAGGTCGCGCTAGAATCTCCGTGAGGGGGCAAGAAGCGTCGAGCTAAAGATGCTCGATACGGATTCGCTGGCATTCTGACCAATCAGAGCATGCCTTCGTTTGGTCCGTAGCCTGCACGTGACACACCCGTCCAATTGACGTGCTGTTCGGTTATTAGGGGTGGCTGGACTCCGGACACAGCGCAGGCGCTTAACACTACGATATTAATCACTGGAACCGGACGCTCAGTCTCATCGGATAAGCACAGAATTATATGACCACTACCCCAAGGTCATCCTGCAGGTGACTTTAATCAAGTGTGTCGAATCTTCCGTCAACCGAATTGTTTGTAGCCTACGATTTCCCGACATGAATGAAGGATCAAAAAACCCCTAGAACGTGATATGTATATTGCCGAATGGTGAATGAACCATGAACCGGTAGTCGGCCAAAATGGCGATAATCTGTGTGCAGCTCGCTAATAGTCTCGAAAAAACTTGACAGGAAATCCCATGAAGCTTTGTATTGGCGCCTTTCCAAACGTTATCTTTGAAGTCAACCTCGTAAGACATATTGAAGAATTTCAGCGACGCAACACGTAGTTACCGATGCATAGGTAGCGGACTAGTGGTATTTTGACGCAAAAAGAACACCAGCATAGATATTTCCACAACCGGTAGTGCTCAAAGTAATTCGGAGCTAGTGTTGACAGCGTGCAGAATAATTATCCTTCCCAGAAAAAAACCGATTCCTCCAATACTAATGGCCCATCCCAGCAACTTTACTAATGCCCACTGGCAATAGTATGGTGTGTTGACCGAGTGCCAGATAACTCACTGAAAACGCTCCCGCAACTGACAGAATGTCTGACTAAATGTGAGCGTAAAATCCTAGGAGGACAACAGCAGGTAGGTCTGAAAAACATGCCTTAAACAAAAAAAACGAGCTCTAAGTGAACGATACCTTGGGATCAGGGTTATCAAGCAGACAGCCATGATATAATAATAATGACAATAATAATAATAATAAAACAATAGTTCAGGAGCAACACTGTTTCGGTGCCTAGCTATCACGCCACGGGGGCTGATATACTGTCGGGTTGCCCAAGCTTCAAGAGGTGAAGTCAATATGCAGAGTTTGAGTTCGAAGCACAGACCTTCCCGTCAATAATTTCGCGCCCTAATCACTGAGCTGTCTTGGCTCTCAAATGTTGATGGTGACAGGTAGAAAATCACTGAGGTGTCGCACGCTGTACGTTCGAACAAGAACACAGCCGGCCATTATAGGTTTTAAAATATCAACAACAAAGATTGAAGTGATCAACCCGAGGGACAAATTTACCGTTGTATCAGTAACCAATGCCATCCAGTAGGTGTGAGAGCGATAGACAGTCCTGGCTGCTGTCCGGGAAAGCAGCACCGCCCAAACTTATGGAACCCTTGCGTGTGTCACCATTCCAAGCCCCTGGTTTGAGCTTCCGGACTGCATCCTTTTTTCTTTCTTATGTATCATACCATATTGTATTGATTTGAATTGTCATATTTTACTTTAGCGTAGTTTGTGTACTGCGTGCATAGGTTTGCAAATACCCACTCTAACGCTCTGGACAGCGTAGAATGACAAGACTGCGACAGTGCTAGAGACCATCGTTAGTTAGCACTACTTAACCAGATTCATGTGACTCAAATGGAAATTCTGAGTGGTGCGGGCCAATGGCCCACTCTGCGCAAACACTTCGGGTTTCGACTGCTTAGTTGTTCTCAGGATTTAACAGTCGTAGTCCACCAGCTGGACTTGCTTTAAAAATATTCCCTCTTATTCAAATTCCGCTGTTATTCTCTCGGGTTTACACGAGATAGGGAACGCACAGCTGGTCGTACACGCAATTCAGCGCAAACCGCATCTGGCACTTTCTGTCCTGTGCGGAGGCGGGAGGGCAATGTTCGACATGACAGGCGAATCCAGAAATGGATGTCATCGCACCATGCTCACATTCTCAGGTCTTTTTCTGGACCAATTAAAACAAGGTCCTCAAAAACTACTGTTCAACGGGACCTTCGGTCCAAAACCACACATGGCGGGAAAAAAAACTAAATTTCCCCCCACAATTCGTGGTTATACACGGAAGTGAAAATACCGACGACTAATGGATGTGTTGACAGCATAGTTTGCCAACTTGTGGCCACCTCAGTGAGCATTATCATCACTCCTCAATAAGAAATGGTGGTAGAGTTTCTCGCCAACACTACTGAAATACAGTCAAAGGTTATTAGCCTTCTTTTGGTCGACAGCAGTGACTCTGAAACAAAAGAAGACGGTTTTCCGATAAAAGAAACTAAATATTAGTGCAGTGGCACCAAGTCGAGAGGTTGGCCACCACATGGACCTTGATATGTGCATTTGTCCTGTTAAACTTTTACATCAACCAGCTTTTCATCTGGAATTTCCGGAACCAGCTGTAACTATCTAAGCACTTTGAGCAATCCAAGATCTTCGCTGAGCCCTAAGTCCGCAATTGCAGTAGTTTTCCGGACATGTGGATATTGTTCCAACGGTTTTGAAAAGAACGGTTCCGGAGAGAGGTAGTTTCATGTATTAAACATCTTCCCTAGGCATTCAGTTCATTACGTTCGGTCCATACATTTGTGTCACACGATTGGTCGCTCTCCTCACACGCTTCTGCGATTCCCGAATCTCTCTGCCAAGCTCTAATAAGGCGCACAACTTTGATTTCCCGGGGAGGGAAAACAACTTAGCAGAAGCACAGATAAAATTACCGGTCTGTCGTAGCATAAGTTGAAGAGTGGAAATGGGTTGAATTGAGCCGCGTATTGACGACCATTTGTCGCATCCTTGACTTGTCACATGAGGTCAAGGTCACAACCATTCGTTCAACGGGAGTTTTATTCTTCTGTGAGTAAAATGCAGGAGGTCTTGTGCCTCCTCCCAGATTACGGTAACTACTGATAATACGGGAGATTGATGTACTGAAAATTTGAGTCGCCAAACTGCTCCTTTGGGGATGTTTCTTAAAGACAAGAAATTGTCATTATAAACCAGAGTTATATGTTTCCGCTAGGTGTGTCCTTATGTGCTAATGAGGATAATGTTGGTAGCTCAGTTAGCACAGGTGGTCGTTTGTTTGTTCGCTGAGCAGGGTAATTTGATTGTAAACGTTTCACCACCAGTCGAGGTGACAAAATCAGTGCGTTGTAGGAGTGCGTAGTGCAGCGTGGCAATGGGTCGGTGGTTGTGCTTGGTGTTTTGTTCTCATAAAGAAAGAATGCTGCATCGATTGCCGAGTGAGCAGGTCACCAAGTTGGCCAGGTTTCAAGGCAAACAGAGAACCAATCAGTAAGATAAGCACAGATAAGCACACTAGATTGGTGTTGAATGTCAGTTAAGGGGTCTTGTCGGTTAGTGTGGTTGCCTAAATTCTATGGTTGATAGGTTGGGGGGATTTCAAATTATTTTTGAACGGGTTTGGTTCCTTACTCTTCCATTTCAGAGTGCATCAATGGATGATTCACCTTCGGGGTTATTTTTGTTGGTCTGTGTGGGCTTGTGAGTGCTACGACAATTTAGTTGGGAGGAGAGGGTGGGTGAAATTAAGTCCACTTCAGATCTAAGCCACTCCTTTTAAGGATTCCTCTTTTTGATAACCGCACACCCCCACGTGTGCGGTCAATTCATCTCAGAAAAATGAACGGCCATAGGCTTATTACGCGCGCCTTATAAAATGTCAGTAGTGTGGGTCGATCAATCTTCATGTGTTACATACAAGGTCGCATAGTTGCCGGAAACCAAGAACAAATATGCAGAGAAATCAAAGGATTAGATCGTCTTAACACGTGACAACCCGAAAACTCACCGTTGTAGTCCAAGAGGCCAATCTCGGAGTTGTTAACCCGCATTATAGTTTCCTAGACGAGGAAAAAAAGAGTGAAAAAGAATGGAATTGTGGTAGGCGTTTGGAGAACGAACACAACGGTCAGATCTGACGAGAAAGTGGGATACAGTTCACCGTCGTTACAACTGCGACATTCGTTCCGGAGAGCACAACAAATTCCGTGTAGCGGCAAACCCTATCTCCAATCACTGAAAACGAAGGGTGCATACACCATGAAATATGGGAGGGTAAATAGTTTAAGCAGCGAGGAATATTTAACCAACCGACTATGCTTACAGAACACGGTTACCGTTCGCCCCTGCCTTCGTTCACAAGTAGAGTAAGCCTTTTCAAGCAACCGGGTATTGGTACCCTGAAATCCTAGTCTTTACAGGAGCGTATCGTAACTTAAGTCACTTCTTTCAATTTGTCGTACGTGGTTTTTTGTTGCGGAATCTGTCTCCCTATAGCCTAGTTTAGGGACAATTAATTTAGCTTCCCCGATTTAATTGCTGTTTTTCTGATTCTCTCACTAAGGTAAGGTGATCTGTCAGATGGATTTCAGTAACTTTGTGGGTAACCAAAGCAACAACTTCGGACTGTTATGGTCCTCTGCAAGCAGAAGCAAATAAACTCATTATTGTGACTCCTGAAAAGATGACCTCCATATTAGCATCTTAGGGAGTTGCGGAGATCAGTACCCTTTGGTCCAAGTGAAGCGGTCATATTCCGTTGTCATCGACAACGAGACTGATGCCTGATAGTATACGACATGTACTCCTGTCACAGTCATGTGGTATCACCATGTTCAATGGAATGACTGCCAACTGTGGTCGACCGCACGCAGCGATGAAGCATCCACACACATCCGTCTTGTCAGTTTACTGGGCTACGGATCAGAGCAGCAAAAGTTTCTGTACGGTAGACATATTGTCAAGTTGCCTCCGCGCCCACAAACAAGCATATGAGGTGCGGAACCTAGGAACAGTGATTCAGATAGCGAGGGAGAAACCGCATGACGACAGGGGTGATAATTCGAGGCCTGCAAGCGCCCGTAGACTAAAAAACTGTCATGGGGAATGTCCTTCCAAGACAGGTAGTCTGCGAATACAGAATGAAGTTACGCAAACTTGTCCGCGAAATAAAACACATCGAACGAAAACTGGACGATAACGGCAGCTAGCAGCTGGCTTGCGAAGTACGCAGAAAGAAGTGTTGTCAAGAGTTAGACCAAGCAATCGATAAAAGATGATATTTCTCTTAATCTTAGAGAGACCCACATAGAAAGGCCGAACTATAGTGCTTAACCATGCATTTTACTAGTGTATAGATCGTAAACAATGAACGGGATGCCCACGAACAACCTGAAGGCGCTTACAGCTTTCTTCAGCCAAACATCAAAACTGACGTGACCGCCTAAGTCTTGTCATAATGCACTTATCCACACGAGAAAGCGCTAGATTCGGAGGACTACGATTTGGCAGCGACGAAGAAGTCACAAACGATAAACTAAATTACTTTGATAAATGCCTTGCCCTAGATAGGGACGTCAAGTAGAAGCAAGCAGGTCGTGCTGGTTTCAACGCATAAGTGCTCATCCCGAAATCCCCACCAATAATAAACACCTACCGCCACCCATGAATTCAGGCTTTAACAATACCACCGCCCAACTGTTCACGCCCAATTCCCTAGTCCACTACAAATGATTGATTAGTAGAGGAATAACCTTGTAATAGGATCATAACACAATCGCCCAAAGTCCAAGCTATCTACAACACTTCAAGAGTAAAAAAACATTCAAATGCATGAAGCCAATCTACAAGTAAAGCAAACCACAGGGATGAAGTTTAAATGTTTGCATTCCGAGGATAGTCGCAAGAGGGTAGGGAAGCCAGCGGAAGCAAAAACCAAATCGTTGTTGTGCAATCACCCCGGTTGACCTGCATTTTCTTGACGCGGCTGAATAGTACTCAAGTGTCGGTCGGGAAATAGGAACATTTGCCAGGGCGTTGTTCCAGGCAGAAAACGAGAACGCACATGCCCGCTGGGTCAAGCGAGGATGCGTACAAGCTAAAAACAGACCATTTAACCGCTGGACCGGTATCTTGCTTATCCGTACTCACGACAGCAACGAACATAGGTCCATATGGGTGGGAAACGTGTAGCCGTGCTGGATAAAGTGGAAACACTGAGCATGCATGGTTAATCCCAGCCAAATGGCCCGATCAGCGTGATTAGCATGTTCAGTCATCGTTAAAGCAGTCCCACTAATTCTCAGTGTAAATAAATAGCCGCACGACTACACTAGCTCCTAGGATGACGATGGGGACAATCGGACAGGCGGTTTAATTAAGTCTGCCGGCTTGATCCTTCGACATGGAATTATATAGTCAAAAAGGTTTCGGTAAATGTCAGATGACTATTGCTCTCAAGGGAGCTGATCAAACAGGACTGTTGGAAAGGCATACTCGAATCCCATGACTATGGGTAACGGTCATCAGCGTGCTGTGGGCGTGCCAATCCTTGTGTCACAGCTACCCTTTGTTCTTGACGTTATTACGTGGAAGCAGATTGCATAGAAAAATCATCATGAATATCCGAAAGGCGATAGCAAAAAGATTTGCGCGGCCGGCACTATTTTGAACGAACTTGTCAACCACCGTACGCGTCATATTAATGAATAAAACGAAGTACGAGTCCACACTAAAAATTTGAAATTCAAATCATAAACGTAGGGTAAAAAATGTGCGCGTGGATCAGGATGAACACAACTTCCGACTTAAATCTTTTTTCACTTGGTCTAAATTGTTCAATCCACAAAGCCTCAATTTATATTGAAAACCGGACCTCACACTTGTAACGGCCTTTAAAGAACGAAAAAATATCAACCTATTAGCCACAGTTGATAGGAGGGTTAGCGATAAAACAGGCGGGATTCCAAGTCAAACGTTGAATGAGGGCTGCTGGATTGCTTCAGTCAGTTCAATGTATATTTGGAGACATTTTCTTTTACCCGCCCCTCAAACCTAATCCCAGTTCGCCCTATTTAGATGTTTCAACTACTACCCAGAGGGTGAGATGGCTCAGTGGTTACAGCGCGAACTTACTGACCGGGAGGTCCATGGTTCGAGCCCGACCTCTGCATCTCGACTTCCTCTGTCTAGGCTTGGGCAACCTGACAGTATCCCAGCCCTCGTGCTTCCTTCGGGTGGCATGCCAGCTGGGTGCCGAAAGGGTGTTCCAGCTGAACGACTTTATAGAAGCTAGCTGGTATACTCAGAGCTATTGCTACCCAGTCAGATCAAGAGAAATGGCCTGGATGCAGCGTTGCTGCATTTGCTGGATGCCCCCAAACGCATGGAAAACAACACAATAATTAATGCAGCAAAGGAAGCAACTACGGGTGCGCAATGAACGTCAGGAAGAAAACATCACTAATAGAGCACACCGTAACATAGTCCTAGTGGCCACAAGGACACCGGACTTTTCCGCCTAAAAATCCTCTTAGAAAAGTTCAGCTTATCCTCATATAATTAAAAGCATGGATTACTAACAAGTCTCTTGAAAGGCACTCTGGGCGTAGAAATGTCGTATCTTGGGTTATGTGGAGCTTGGTGAGGGAGCTACGGCTGTGTTTGGTCCCAGTAGTTTGCTCAGTATCACCTCCACTTAAAACAGGTGGGGGTAACAGGATGTGAGGTGGCACTGTTAGGTGACATTATCGGATGCGTATTGGATTGACATGGAATGTCCAGACTTTACATAATACACTTCCGATGCGTTTTACAACCACTCCAAATGTCCATCCTGCTCGACTGCCCTCAAGATTTCTGACATAAACGCGGGAGCTGGGAGCGAAGGAAAGTGATATTGTCCCATGTCCTTTCTCCATGTGGCAGCTCCTCCGAAGATTAGACTTGTGAGCAACATTACTTCCGGAGGTAAACGTATGCGTCACCCCAGGGGAAAGTCGCCTGTAGACGGCGGACTTGGTATCGAGTTATCGGGTGTCGGTGGATATGGCCGCAAAAGGTTGTAACCGTTTTATAGACGCAACACACTACTCATAAGATTCGCGGAAACTCTTCGACATCATAAACGAGAGATTCAGCTGGGTTTCAGGTGAGTCGCTCTTGAAAAACAAATTGGTATGCAAATGAGTGTATTTGTAAACGTCTTGTTCTACTTACCAGCTTGATGAACCCCGTCTAAAGATACGAAAAAGTATTGGCATATAAGCTACGCCGAAATCAAAACCCAGAATCAGTATGGCCCGGCGTTGACGAGGTCCACTGGGTGGCATGGACACTGGTGGCTTCTGGAGGTCCGAAGACGTCTCGCAACGGTTTGTTGTCTGTGTGAAGGATAAAATATCGGTTGTGCGGCATGCTGCGAAATCTCCGCACATCTCTGCAAATAACACTTCCTTCTCAATTTAGTCATACTTTTCTCTCACCAGTGTGCAAGGTGTATGACAATCTTTTTGAACCGCTTGAAAACTAGTGTAGCAGGCTGCCGCGATGATCGAAAGTCTGAGGTTGTAACGATTTAACAATGAATCAGAGGTGTATGGGAAAAGGCTGCTTGACACGCGTGTGATCAGTTCCACTCAGACAAATGACAGGGAATAGACGGGCCTGAGGCTAGGTGAACTGGTGCAGTTTGAAGGTCTGGACTGGGTGCTAATATCTATCCATGTATATCAGCACTGTTTTATGTCGCTCATTGAGATATTCATCAGGTGTTACCTTCAATAGCAGCCAGGGATATGCGGTAACAGATTTATTCTACACCCAAGCTGAGTATCACAGACATCATTGGAAACTGTATTTCCGCATTAGTAACGACGCTAATCGGAGCATCTCGGAAGGTTCAAACAGACTGAAAAGCAACTTTCGCCACTCAAAGCGAGCTTTTGTTGTGGATTCGATGTATTCAGCACAGCTAGTCTATATGTGACCAGCATTCACCTGAATCCCAAATGGTTGCGAATGACTGACCAAGGTACCGGATCCTTCACCTCCAATGAAGGTTCGCACTTGTGTAAGCAATAGCTCAACTCTTTATCGTCTCGTCAGTCGTCAAACGATAAAAAGTTTAATGCTCTAAAAGACGCCTTTAGAAATTCGCACATTGATCCATCAAGAGAACATCCCTAAAAAAGAGGTATTTCCAATAGTAAAATTACCAAACGGATACTCATGATCTGCACATTCATTCGTTTTTTTCCGAGTAATTCCGACGCTCAGGCCAAGGTATGCTTTGTTCCTTGAGTAGTTCAATGTCGCATCTGTTAATGTCTACACCGAAAACAGAATGCGTACGATAGCCTTCCATTAACGAACTGGTTGCATTTCACATCCTCAGACTGCACAAGATGTGATCGCAGAAAGCTATGAATCCAGAAGACTGACGAAAAACAGGGTATTCTAATATAACCAACTTAAGTTCTGGTGTGACTGGAGCATGCAAGCGCAGTTTTTCGCCGGCAGATGTCGGGCGATTGAACATGGCTAACACTTTAATCATGTTGCACAATTTACTCTGTAAATCCCTTTGCGAGCCTTGGGTCGCATCAAACCTAAAGGGCTGTCAAGCTCTATTGCATTATGTTGGGTCAACAAACGAAAGTGAGGGTCCGATGATGGAAGTGAGTGCCAGCGTTTCCAGGAGTGAGTCGTTTCATCTTTTTGATCCACTTATCCTACTGGAACTGCTCTTACACCTGGTGGAGTTCGGAATCATATTTGCTAGTGTTTGCTAATAAAAGTCTCCAGTTTGGAAGTTTGTATCCGACTTCAACTTTATCTCGCGAATCCATTTTGAACTATTCGCCAAAATAGATGCAGTTCCATTTTCTTAAATACATGTCACAAGCACGTATTTCGAGCAATTAAGTGCAAACTGAAGTCTCTTTGTGATTCATTTCTTTCTTTCATCCAACCAGGTTACAATCACAAGTAAGATAGAGCTACATTGTTTGTATTATTACCTAAACGCAGTCTTAACCAAGAGAGTGCTGAGACATACACAACGGGCTATGACCTTCAGTGCTTGCTTGGGGATACTGCCTGTTGGGTGGATGTTTCGCTACTCAGCAAAATCTCTGGATCTTTTGTTCCACAATATATGATGGATGTTTACAACTTGCCACTGAGCAACTACGACAGATTCAGCTGAAACCGAACCGCCATGAAGTTCTTCTGAATAGCCCCCGAGCGCATTAGCGAAGTCCACTGAGGCAACGCGATTAAATAATTTAATTTCTCAGGATCAGTCCGACAGACTTAAAAACTAAACAACCTTCCCCATTGTCCCTATCGTCATTCTGGAGGCTGGTGTGATCATGTGGCTATTTATTAATACACTGAGAGCTAGCAAGACTATAACCGCCAATCACGCTATTCAGGTCATTTGGCTTAGGCTAAGCATACATATTCCATGGCTCCGTCTTGTCCGGCACAGTCGCATGCTTCCCACCAGTGTGGACGTATATTCGTTGTTGTTGTGAGTACAGACCAGCAAGATAGCGATCTAACAGGTCTGTTTTTGGCTTTACCATGTACGTGTCATTGATTGAACAAGCAAGCACGTGTTTTCTCGTTCTGTTCTTCCTAGGATAGCCATCTGGTAGACATGCATAGTTCCCGACCGACACTTGAGTACCATTCAGCCGCGTTGAGAAAAGGCACGTCGACCGGGGTAACTGTACAACCATGATTTGGTTTTTGGTTTCCCTGACTTTCCTACACGTCCTGCGTGTGCTACGCTCGGAACGCGAACATATGAACATAAGCTCCATGGTGTGGTTCGCATGACGAACAGTCAGTGAACAATGCGTAACGGCAGCACGACTGGCCTCCTGCACTTGAATGATTATTCCATCGCTTGAAAATATAATTCCTCTACTTGAAGTTGAAGTGGTATAGTAGTGGCTGGTGCCTCGGATGAATATTTGCCAGACGGAAGGCCTATGCGAATTACAGGATATTTGTTCCTCTGGGCAGATAAGGACAAGTGTCGTTTAGGATGTTAGTCAAGCTGCTCACCAGGCAATAGCAGCTAGATGGCAGTATTAAAACTCCTATCGGGAAAGTTCTGGGTTAAATCTCGTGAGATGCGCAGTGGTGGTAATTTCGAATTAGGTGAAACAGCTAGGCGGTGATTCTCACTTTGATACCGTTAAGTGCCTTTACGTCGCCGGAGGAAATCTACATTGGAAACTCCCGAATTCCTTTACTACATATAAAACACCCAAGAGTCTGAAGCGTCCTGGATAGTGAGTTCGTTGGACACCCAAACTGATTCGGTTACTGTACAGTATTTATTCACTCGGCTACGCTGTTTTCGCACGCATCCTAAATGAATCGGGTAATTATAAGGGAACATTGTGAATGGTGATAATTTCAAGAAAGAATGCGAAGCTTAATGGGCGCTTAAGAAAAACAGTGGCAACGCAGTTCGTGCTGTGGTGTCTCCTTGGCCCTGTGTGAGTGCAAAGACCTAAAAATCAGGAGCTCTTCCTCACTTACCGAGCCGAACGAGAGTACCAAATGAGTTGGCGGCCGGTTCAGACAGCGAGTAGGCAATAACTGACGCGGACTTAAATGTTTGATGGAAGATCCATTGTGTGCCGCTTTCCAAGCGTCCAGGATACGCAAAACGTCTGCGGTTATTTCGTCATAATGGAGAAAACACTGAATATGGGAGAAATGAAAGATTAGTGTTAATTGTGAGGGACCTACCGAGCGATATCAGTCAACAGCGAGACAGAACGGAACAACTAATGCAACTGGCATGCTAAAAGCCGCTGCCGTCTAACCGACTGAACAGCTAACAACGAAAATTGGTTACTAGAAATTGACACCAAATTAGTCAGGAAACCTGAGTAACGATGGAGAGTTGGACTGCTTATCTAATTAATAAGTGAATTTCGCGGAGAACCTGATAACTACCCAGCCATGATCCCAATACTGTCATCTGAGGGGCTTTTCGTAACATGGCATATCTGCTGAAAAATACTATACTAATACTATGCATGGTCACGAAGAACTATCGAAGGATATAAGGTTAGATTGGTCATCTGCTATCAACTACGAGTTACATTCATCCAGAACGCCGATCATTTTGTCCAATGTGGACAGGACTACCGTATCAGTTGCATCGTAGAAAGTGACTGGCGACATTGATCTCTGAAAAATTTCAGCATCCTATGGGATTCGGTACAAAGTGTCCTACCTACCATGCTGCTCTACAGGAATTGCAGCACTGATAGATAGCTGAATCGCGAAATCACACAATTCAGCACATCCTTTCCGTAAGAGATAGCCACCAGAAGTAAAAATAACGTATGCGTCGAAAACTAATAGATGCCACCCTCCTTTTAGAGGAAATTTTCACAATAAACTCATGATTCAAAGAACGGTAGTCCTCAGGCGAACCAACTGGTGACTCGTCAGCTGCTGAAGTGCCACACTGCCGATCACTAACTGCGTCTATCGGCCCGAAAATACATACACTTGCTGCACTCGCTTGTTAGCACACAAGGCCCGTTCAAACACAATGTAAGAGGTGAAGTTCCCATGTGATAGGCTTTTATGTGGTTTCCTAGAACCAACAGTAGCGGCGTGCTAGTCAGATATGTTGCTTGGATTACTAACAACTGGAGATCGTCAAGGCGCAAACTTACTGAACGGAATGTTCGTGATTCTAACCCAATGCCGGCGTCTCGATTGCTCCTGGCTAGGCTTGGACAACTTGGCGTCAACCCTCGTGCATCCTTCGAGTGGCACAATAACTAGGCACCCAGTGTTGAAGCTGGACGACTTTCATTATTTTCATTAGTCTATGGCCCAGTGTAGGAGCTCGCTACGCCAATTATGACAGGAACTACCACAACATGACACCAACATTCCACAAGAACCAAAGACAATGATCAGATTATTTGATAACGTGAATGCGTATTATTACTGAAACTAGGACTTAACCTCGTATCCCTATAAGTAGTCGCACGCGTGCATACCTGAACAGAACAGCTGGCACCAACCGTGAGGTGTGGCACACGGTTTGCTCTATGATTGTGTTTGTTATATCCCACCGGAAGGTTGGCATCCGATACCGAGTTGTCTGTCAACAATGGTTTTCTGGAATTACTCATCGATCCGATGATGGGTTGGTGCACTTGAATGTTCTCAGGTCACACCACAACCAACAGAAACGATACGCTCGCCAGAGCAGTTATTGAAAAGCAGATCACTGAAACATCAGACTTCCATTATACGCTTCGATTAGTCATTCTCAACCACTGTCAGGCGTAAAATCCGTACTATTCCTTCCGAACTGCTACCACACAAAACCGATGGATGTTGAGTGTACTACTCACATATACCTGACATAGATGGAAAGTCAATGGAGACGCATCATTCACAAAAGACAGCATGAACTAGAGAGGCAACGTTCAAGATAACCGACGCTTGACCAGAACGGTCAAGATTCAGTTCCGGTTAGACGGCTGACACATCGATACCATTCACTGTCGGTCAGTCCTAAATATAAATCCCAAGGCCGTGTATCGCATTTCCTAATGCGTCACCCAAACAATTAACTATTTGACGACAAAGAATGACAGAATGGAAACAGCCAATACATACCAGTTCGTAGTTTTCACTCTTTACGTAAGTTGAAAGGCCTGTTCGGTTGTTCGGCTGCTTTGCTTTGAGCGCCTTCTTGGCATCCAAATGGTGTGCGAAAGCACTGAATAAGTTGAACAATCGAGAATCACCCATAAAATATACACGCGCATGATCTCCCCAGGTAGCCAATTGTTCCATGCAAACGTTGCTGTCTCTAGATTTGTCAGAGAAGAGCTGTTTGAGAATAGGAAATTACTCTTCATTGTAAATATGAGTCATGCAGCCGTATGGACGCCATTCACCGCCAGGACCCGCACTTCCATCACTCAGTAGGGATTTACAAGGATTCCCACCTTTGGATGAGAAGTCTTGATAGAGGGTAAATGTGGTACGTACCTGGTCTATTGAACATCAGAGAGCCATGATATATAGAAAAGAACAGCATAATGAAGAACGCAAAAGCTTTGGCAGTTTTGAAATTACAAACTGATGTGATAGTGTGCGTAGCATGAACGGGCATCGTCATGGCTAATCGAGTTACTCGGTAATGTGTTGTTGTGGCCGACGGGTACTGGACTGACACGTTTTACTGCGTCATTTACGCATACCTAGAGGTAGAAGAAAGCTAAGTGAAACTAGGGATATGTGTTATCGAAAAATAGAAAGTGAAATCGAATTATCCAGCGGTGTACTTCCGGGCGCACAACCAAATCGTGAGTTCCGATGCTAACAGACTACCCAAGAATAGAAGCTGCGAAGCGGTGTGCATTCTAACAATTCACTCGCCCGCAGTCGTCTCTTTATTCGCTTTCCAGGACTGCGTAAGGGGACGGACAACTCATCTGACAACTAAAAGGCCAACGGATCCTTAAGTTAAGTGAATTCATCATAACCGTCTTCTGGACTCCCTCCCAACTACTCCACCGTCAGGTGTTAATTCGTACTCAAACGAGATCGACACATCATTGCACAATGCAGGAGTTTCGCCTGCGACACGGTACAGCCAGGTCCACCCAAGCACCGGATATCAGACAGAATAATGACACTGTTGGAATCTCGGAGAAACGTCCCCATCGGTCCCGAACATAATTCGACCCGGCGAAGATGTCAAGGGTAAATCAGAGTTCGCGTCAAAAATGAGGTCCAATGGACACATAAGCCTAAGGAAATGGAAGAGGAGAATGTCACAAATGCCCGAAGATTAGTTCGGTTGATCCGTAAGATCGGACCCAGAAACCACCGGCGAGCGAAACCATCAAGGATCAAAGTGGCGCGACAATGTTCACTAAAGGACACCCCGATCGCTGGACCGAACACTTTGAACAACAAGTCTGGTGGCCACCTGCTGCCACGTGTTCTCCAAAGTGCCCCCAAACTCCTGGTCCGGATGGCATCCCACCCTCATGGTTCAAGGATGGGGGTGAATTCTTCAGTCAGCGCTTGTCTGTTCTATTTGACTCCGT
Source organism: Opisthorchis felineus (assembly GCA_004794785.1). NCBI lineage: Eukaryota > Metazoa > Platyhelminthes > Trematoda > Opisthorchiida > Opisthorchiidae > Opisthorchis > Opisthorchis felineus. The sequence goes on along the minus strand of SJOL01009509.1, from coordinate 294,780 downwards.
TTAGGAAAAGCAGATTACCCCAGCCAACGGGAGGAGTCGGTATCACAGTCAGTTTTCAAATTCAGTGGTCACATAGGGATCAGCTTGACTCTAATCGTAAGGAGACACTTGGCGTCATTTATCCTTTATCGCTTTGTGGTGACCCATGAAGCATTAACCCAAGAGCAGCAAGCAGGATCCTGACCACATTCTCCCACCCCGTCACGTACTAGAACAACGCCATAGGTACAAACGACTCGCCATTTTAGTATTCCCGGATTTGTAAGGCGCATTCGGCTCAGTTGACTAGTTCGCTCTCCTTAACACGCTTGCTCAGCAAGTAACTCCCCGGAATTTTGTAAATATGAGATTACCTTGGTATTATCAGAATTGCATGTGCGCGAGAGTATACGAAGAGTTCATCAAAGATTTCCGTACACAAAGTGGTGTCCAACAAGGTTGACCACTTTCACCATTCCTATTCGACTTCTTGATCGAGAAGAAAATAGGAATGCTGCTGACGAAAACCTTCCCGACCAGGACTAAGTTAACCAACTATAAACTGTGTACACAGGCATAAAGATGTTCTACCGGCTACAAATCGCTCTTGAGGTCGATCTCCCTGTAAGTACATCGATACTTGAGGTGCTCGAGAAAGATGAAGGGGATGCAGGAAGCATACCGGTGACAAAGGTGATAGAATGGGCGGGAGTGTGGTAAGACTGGGCGAACGCTTATCGTAAGCTCGTACGTGCCAATGTGGGCATACAGGGCCTTTATAGTGGTTAGATTGCTTTATAAAACACCTCGAGGGGAGAGTCTTCACATCTCCTGGCAATCGACGGATCAAAAAGTAGATGCCCACTAGCTGGGGTTAAGTTTTGTACCCCGGAAGGAGTGATAATTGAAGCTCCAGTCGTAGCAGATTGCTATGGGGTCCAAATGAGTCCTTAGGGGACATGAAGTCAGTGAGGTCACACAACAGGGCTGTGAGCGCTTGTGCTGAAAGTTCATACTGGGTGCTAGCGAACAAATTACAGAATATCAATGCAGCAGTTGGTGCCGATTCTGTGCATGGCGATCAGTCCTACACCGGTCGCAGAGATGGGCTTAGTCGGTCAACCTGGGTATTGATATCACCTACAAGAATCATAATATCTGAGCTTTTTGACGACCGAAGTAACCGTAACAAATCTCGAAGATATCTTTCCCAGTTTTTAAGCTGCTGTATGTCGATGTGTACATTTTTGAATCAAATAAACACTGTCCACCGTGTCGGGATTCAACCAAGCTTATCAGCAAAACAACATAAGTACAACTATTCACTGCACTTCATTCTAGTGGGACGAGTGGGTCTTAGGGCTGAGTGCAGGTCGCAAGTCATTGCATAATAATCATCAGACACACGAGAGAAGCGCAAAAAATATGGGCTGTCTGAGGTGTACAACAAAACCGGAGGCTTGTATTCGTTTCGGAGACAGTCCGACGCAAAGTACAACAGTAAAAGCCGAAATCGGAGATATTTTGTATTTATTTTGAACCAGTTTTCGTTTAGGTGGATGGGCATAAGTAGGAACACATTTAGCTAGGCAATTGCTAGCTAAATGAAGCTGAGTCTTAATTTCGAGAGTTGCAAGATAGGGTAGGTGAACGAAGAGCAGCAAGAGTAAACTATGCATCCCGGTCGCCCGCGCCGAAAGGGGCCGGTTGAGGAGTCCAACGTTGAGCCGTCAATCCAATTTTGAGTCATAAAGCAATAAGAAAATCAAGAATTTTGCCCGATGGGGCTTCCTTTATCCTCTAAGACAGACCCCGAGGCTTACATGCACGCCACTTGCCAAGATCGGCTAATAGATCAACAGCCACTTGATCGACCACCAGTGAACGCACCCGAGCTACCAATATTCTGGTACATTTCCAGGTCGGCCATAAGTTCTATGCTGTCATTTTCCTCGATGTGCTCAGCATCCACGTCGTCTACTAAGAACATCCACTAGCAGTGTGATCAAACCTTTGCGGCTGTAAGCCGCATAGACCTTGTACGTTGCCTTGAATGCAGTCAAAGCTAAGCACCGTTTGTATTGACGAAAATTGCAGCTGTTCAGCGTCGATGTTACCTCTATACTAGTAGAAGGAGAAAAGCCCTTCACTGCAAAGTTGTTTATTAGCCAACGCGAACCAGGCGGTCACAAGCTATCAGACACGAAATTAAACATTTCGTATGCACTGAACTTTTAAAAGTGAGCATTCCCAAGCGTCCTCCTGAACTTTCCTTACGTTCTTCGGATATTAAACAATTATAAAAGAAGACTGCAAGGCAGTTCCACAACTCCCATAGTAACCACCTTTCGTCAGGTATAGGGACGGAGCCTGGACACCGGACAATAGACTGTGGTTAGAACTCACCCCGTGCTCTTCGATTGTTCGTCAAGGCTTAGGTGACTTGACACTGGATCAGTCGCCAGATATCCCTTGCGTCGAATGGCAGCTACACGCCGGAAGAACGTTACAGCCGAAACACAGTTATACATGTTTTGTAAGTGCGGTTGGGTGAAAAGCGGTGACTGGTGGGTGGGTGAGTGACTGGGCTCCTTTATTCGGTAGACCGTCTCATCAAGAGGTCCAGCAGATGGATTTGGCTATTTTTTGCCTCGAGATCTTTCGATCGCAGGGTTGCCGGAGGGTCAGCTCCTAACGACTCAGTATGTTACAGGTTGGGTCCTGGGAGCTGGGTCTAACCTAGACAATACCCGCTCTTCTCGAACTGCTCCTAAGTAGCCTACTCACAGCCTATACGTGGCTGCTGCCGAGGAAGCCTATTAGTCACACTCCCATGCCGGACGTGTTCACACTGACGTGAAGAACGAAAGCTTGTATCCGGCCCTTGAACCGGGTTTCAACGATATTGGACTGGTGCATTACGCCGCTACCCTAAGCACCAGGTACTTGACCAGAGGTCTCGAGTGAGGCCCCTTAGGTGGAATATCTTTTTCAATTTAGGCAGCCAGGAAGCATCATACCCACCACCAAATAAGAAAATGCAACTACACAAATGTGCGAACGAGCCTCTGATGTCAACCACCTTGAATCAAAGCAAACATCTCTTAAGAACTATAGAGAAAGTCCTATCCGTACTCTCTCGGTCATCTTGCAGTCTTTATTTGACAGTAAGGACTTTCAAACCGGCTTCGATGTGCACACCCCGAGAAAAAATGGGCAATAATAGGCTTTGGCTTCCACGCTCAAAAGCTTTGACTTGGATGTATCTCAGAGACGCGTCCTCTGATTTTGGAAAGATGTTATGTCCGCTGCCCCAACAAATCGACAGCATCAGTCACGGATATTGCAGATATGGATATGTGGGGAAGGAGTGCTGGAGAAGGCCGGAGAGCGAAGAGCCGCAATGGCAAATGATGCTTCCCGATGATGATGCCGAAGAAGGGGGTTTAGTTGAGGTACCCTACCATGAGCCTTTAACTAAAAAGTCTGACCCACAAGGCAGTGGGGGGATGTAGGGTTGTGTTCAGGGCCCTGCCCCTAGCCTCTGACTCAACAGTCTGAACCGCGAAACAGCGGTTGTTATGGTTTTCTCGGGGGACCCTGCCCTGGAGCCAATGACTCAAAGGTCTGACCCACTTGGCCTCAGGGGGGCCGGCCTGGCCCGAGGGCGCATGGAGTAAGGAATTACCGTCTCACTCCTAATGCAGCTGCACGCAGTATATGTCTTTTGAGCAGCACCGGACTCTGTGGTTTTAAAAGTATTTCGACCGTATTGGATAACGCGCCAGTGGTCACGGTCAATCGTTGGGCGATTGGAGTGTGCGGTTTTTAGGGCCGACCTTTTCTAGCCCGTTCTTCCTCGGGGGAAGGCAGCATCGCTGCTTCCATAAATATGGACATGCTGGTGGCCTGGAGAAACGCTTTACTGCCTTCACACTCCTATCGCAGAGGACAGTACGACCGCCTCGTAATACGATTACTCGCAGTAAGGGGACTCGCTGTTCTTCGTCGGGATGCACCCGCTGGCTGCCCCATTGGCCTTCCTGGCGGCAATAAAAGCAATTTAGGTACACGCAGCTGAAACTCATAGAAGTACCGACCAAAAATCTGAGTGATCAGACCATTGAAAGCAGCACAAACCAGCCATCAATTTCATCTGCAGACTCTATTGTTGATTCCACCACCGAAATCATTTTGGCACGGATGCAGATCGAACGTTTGACTCTTGGTTCAAAATGTACCAAAATATGTTCAAAGTTGATTTCGGAAACTTGGCACAAGTGAACATAACCGATACTCGAATTACACACTTCCTAAACAACCCAGTGATATCAACTTCGACAACACTATCCAGACCCTCACACAAGTCTTTGGGAACAACACTTCCTTGTTCAACATTCGACATCAATAGTTTAAACTGGTCATGAAGGATGATGGCTGTGTCGGTTTTACAGTAACTGTCAATCGAGAATGCGAGCGCTCCAAGCTCAGCGATATGGACGAAAATCATCAACATCATCATCGAAGCATGACATCAGTGTTCAACACCGATGCTTCGCCGCCGCACAACCATGATTCATTTCGAAGTCTTATTGAGAAGAAAAGAATAAGAAGGGACTTAGTGCTAGCCTACTACTTTCATTCCGAATTGCCTACACCTACACATACACTCGGGTAATCTGGATAGAAACTGACAAGAACGCAACTGACATCGATTACCAGCCATATCTTGCAGCGCCTCCAACCAGACGCAACGGGGATTGAGCTGTCCCCATCCTGGAAGGCGAGTAGCACCGACAGTATCTAAACGTTTCGGGATCTCCTCAGCCAGGTGAAGGGTTGGCCACCGCTCTGCTTCCACCACTCCGAATTAGGCACGGAAAAGAGCACTCTCTTCGGTAAACAATGGTTAGGCATGCACAGCACATGGTCCAACTAACACAACTTCCGGTGTTGAACACATTTTTCAATGGAAGTCCTGTTGCACAACCGAAAACTCGCTTTCTAATTGCCTCGTTACGGATTCGCAGACACCAACCCACGTGAGCTATGGTTCTGAGACAACGGTTGTCAAACACCTGAAGACGTCTCGGTTCCGCTGCTCGAACAGGCCAGGTCTCACAGCCATACAACAAAACAGCCCCCACTGTAGCTTGATACACACGTCCCTTGAGTTTCAGGGATACACCACTTTGACGCCATAGGTGCCTCAAATTAGCAAACGCGACCCGTGCTTTGCAGATTCGTGCATTGACCTCGTCTGTCACACTACAATCAGAACTAATACAACTTCCCAGATACGTAAAACGCTCCACAACTTCGAGTGCCCCCCTCTGGATTGTAAGCTGCGCGTTCAATAACTGCATGTACAGGAGCAGCACGATGCACTTTGTGGATGCAAAGTGCATACCAAAGGAAGGGATGACTTTGGTCAGTTCACCCAAAAACACCTGCGCCTTCTCCTCCTCGAAGAGGAGAACGATATTGTCTGCATATTCCAGATCGACCAGGTTTTCGTCAGAGGCTATTTGAACACCGGGGTTTTGAAGACCTTCAAGCGTTCGTCTTATTATCTCATCGATCAGGAAATGCAATAGGAATGGATGTAGTGGGCACGCGTGACGGACACCGGTTTCCGTATGGAAGCTTTGGGAGCGCTCTCCGTATACTCTCACACATCCGGAATTCCGAGAATACAAAGAACTTAGAATGTTCACAAACTTCCGGGGCACTCCTTGATGGGCACGCGTGTCACGAATAAACCAGTCAACTGAATCGAATGCGCCTCGGAAATTCAGGAAAAATAAAATTGTGGGTAGTTTGTATATGACGTTCTTCTAGCACCTGACGAAGTGTGAAAATTTAATCGACGCAACACCCACCTGGCCGGAATCCAGCTTGCTGCTCCCGCATCAGTGTTTCACGAGCCACCATAAGCCGACGAAGCACAGTGACGCCAAGTGACGAAAATCAATTCAAATGCCCCATATTTATATCTGACATTTAGTCCTCTCGTCATGCATACATTCGGACAAGATTATTGCACCAACTTGAACAAAACCCAAAGATAACGTTACAGGAGATCAGTGCTGAATGTCAACTAATCATCCAACCGAACCAGGACAGTACAATGATCGGTCAAGCATCATCTGGCTCATACGACATAGTGCACTGTTTCCGGAAATGGTAAAAAAGCGTTTCAGTGCAACTTTAATCGCAAAAACAACCAGCCCTCTACACCGTGTTGGTCTCGTGGTGACTGCCATTACGTCCGCTTTTGCCCGTTCAGGAAACACCAATGTCAGATGTGCCGTAGTAGTGGTCATAAGGAAGGATTTTGTTTCCCATAGAGAACTAAGCCGATTGATCACAGAAAGAGCAAGTTGAAAACGGCTTCTGCATCACAACGGAAGCGATGTCAGTCGAATTCTGCTTTTGCATCATTCAAAGTGGAATGCGCGTCCCACAGAAAATTTGTCGCAGTTACTGTGGATAATCATCCTGTCCCTCTTCAGCTCCATAAAGCCTCAGACATCATACTGACTTCACGTTTCACTTGAATTGGTGAGCCATTATTTTCTGCTACCAACCACTGTGCAGATTCTTCTTCCGGCAACAATCTACTGCTTACTGATGGGCTAAATTGTGATGTGCCTTTGAATACTGCGCGATTTAAAGTTGTATGCTACCTCACAGATTGTTCAGATCTGACTTTGCTCGGCGCCGACTGGACAGTATGTGACAGCGTGCATCTCACTCATACAAGCACTTCCCAACAACTTACACGGACAATCTAATCAAAATTTTCTGTTTTTCAAGATGGTCTTGGGCACTGTTCTAAAGCCCAAGCCACACTTCACTTGAAATCAAATAGCAAACCTGTCTTCATACCAAAATGCCCTGTACCTTATGTTGCACTTGCATCTGTATATTCTGCACTCGATCGTCTTCAGACTTCATGTGTTCTCGATCCTGTCAACTACTCTTCCTGGACTGCCCCCATTGTTGTGGTTAACCAAGCGAATGGAATTGTCAGAATTTGTGCTGATTACTCCATAGGCTTGAATGCTGAATTAGATTCCCATCAATATCCTCTCCAAACTACATAAGACCTGTTTACTAAGCTCAGTGGTGGCAACTGCTTTGCTAAACTGTATCTGGCTGATGCCTATGTAGGAAACGAATTTGCCAAATGACCCCAAGGATCTTATAAAAATTTACACACACGGTGGTCCCTTCCAGTTCAATCGTCCACCCTTTAGAGTACAAACGGCGCCATCCATATTCCAACAAATCATGGACGCTATGCTCATTGAGTTAACCGGCGTCGTTGAGTGCTCGGATGATACCATCAATGCATCCTCGGCTAGAGCGGCCTTGGCAACCGGCATTCGGCGAATACTGGGTCGTCATTGGCTGTTGGGTCCAGGATTTCAACCAATCAGAACTCGCCTTGATGTCGGACCTGCAGGTGGCCCGAACTTTTGGCCACTCTTAGCCGCTGGCTATTCGCACAATGGAATCGATTTCTCGAAAGCTACGACGTTTTCAGGGTTGCCACTTCATAATGTAGAATGTCTATGTATAATGTACATGTACATGCATTAT
>SJOL01009509.1:165865-283658 GCA_004794785.1 Opisthorchis felineus | reverse complement strand
AATTGCGTAAAAATGAAAGCAGATTAGTGTGATTTTTGGTCTGAGCACATATGCAACGAAATGCCACACTTTGACGTAAAAAGTTTCATTCCAGCCACAAAGGTTTTGCAGGAAAATGCATTGTGCGTCCAGCGCGCGGCCCACTCTTATGTGGGATATGCTTCTCGGCCGAATCAGCGCCCAATTGCGAGCGGTAAAGTGGTGAAGACGCCCAGTACTCGCACAGTGGAATTGATTTCTCAAAAGCTACGACATTTTCAGGGTTGCCACTACACAGTGCAGAATGCCTATGTTCAATGAATTATTATGCAAATTATCTACATGGGCGACTTGTTTAGGTGAGAGAATCTTCAAGGTCATCAAACACCACTGACTGTGAATACGTTGCTAATGTAATAAGATATCGCGAATTTCGGAAAAAAGTGAATCACTTACAATGGACGGAACTTGCGGATAGTAATGAAGCTGAAATAATTCGTTGAACATTCTAGAAACTACATGGCCCTGTGGATGCAAAATATGCGCAGGTGCCACTCCTGCAAACATTTTTTACCGTTACTTGCTATTACGAATTAAAATCGCGGTGGCCGCATCATTAGCGAGGACAAATCGTGCAAGTTTTTTGTTAAACAGCAGACTGCTCTATTATAACTTGCGAAATATGCCAGGACTACCATAACGTCGTTCATAGCAGACAGCTCAGCGAACCTAGCTGGCGCATACGACTAACGTTCGGCTAGTGGTCCACGATGCCTAATCAGCTGGCCGGAGGGCGCCCATCCATCTCTACCGGGGAGAAGGCCAAAATTAGACGACATGAAAAGTTGTATTGTATTGGTAGTTTTGATGAGGACATATGTTCTGCCGGGAAGCGTTTGACCTTCTTCCTGCGGAGTGTTCACTGTGCTATTGACGTCCTGAAATGAGAGAAAGATACAAGTTAGGTTAACAAAATATCGCTATGGGGCAGGCGGCTGAAAAACTGAGAGCAATACCTTGTAGTGGTCTGGGTACCCAAAAAGCTACTTTAGGAAGCGTGTGGCAAAGAAATAAATATAATTACTCTGAATTGAGTACACAATAATAAAAAGGGTCGAATGGAACAGACTCACTAAGAATTGTTCTTTTTAAAATAGTTCGTCGTTGGCCCAGGTCAGTGAATAAATAATAATCCGGTCGTGGATCTCCAGGGGTCTTCTGTCCGGGAAGCTCTCATATACAATAAACTCCAAAGACAGTCTGAAATGTTTTGATACCCTATAATGGGAGCACTTCAGCGGCCACAATTTCGAAGAAGCTTGTTTACACAACGCCATCTCCAGCGGCTGATTCGCTTGCCTACCCACTATAACCCCGAAGAAACACGAGATTTACATGAAATGCATGAGGTCTCATGATCGGATGAACTGTGTGGAGCTGATAGGTTACATGAAATCATCCTCGTCCCCTTCCTCCAGCTGGCGCTCTACAGCGTCAGTCGTAGTAGTCGGAAATTTACTCACCACTATCGAGTAGTCCGTCCTTTGACCCGAAAATACGGACACACACAGACTTCCGGGACAAACTGTGCTGAGATTCTTCGCTTCGGTCTAGGTCAATATCTTGAGACTCTATTTGTGGACCGGTTAGCAAGCACAGCTTTGCGTTTTCTGGACGGGGCCAAGGACCGAAATAAATTATTCTTCTGTGGACTCACCTTTGGGACATGCCTGAAGAGCATCACCGCACAGCGGGCAAGGTTCACCATCACAGCAGTCGACATGATATGATACGCGATCCCTTGCACACCAGCGGTCAGTGGCACCAGTCAGCCGGTCACAGAGCATGCAAAAGCCCAAGTCTGTGTCCCTAGACCGCCATCTGGATTGAGGTGCAGCATCCCCGACCACCGACGGCGAGCAGTCATCTGCAGACGCCGGGCCTTGACGCAGCAGGATTTGCCCCTGAAAAATCAAATGCCTAATGATGGATGTGGCCCTTCTGGGTTCCGCTCCTTGAAGTCCCTCCACCATTCGGTTCAGTCGTTCACGCAGGCCGTCCAAAGCTCTCGGCAGTGGTTTAGGAACAGGGGTGAGGGGTACATCCTTTTCCGGAAGGTTGTAATACGACATCCATCGTTGGTGGATATGGAAGCAACCTAGGCAAAAACCCACGAAGAACAGTTCCTACTGCCTGAAACCGACTGATCTCTATATACAGGGAACAAATGGATGCAAAGGAGCCACATCGCCCGGTATAAGTGGCATGTGCATTCTCCAGCGCAGGTGTCAACCATCTGGCGCGCCGGGGTGTTCGAACCACGAACTATAGGTTAGTTACCGTAGGTTGACCCCACCATGCTAGTTCCACCACTATGATGGTGCAGGCTTAGCGGTCGCGGCTTCAAGTTCCTCAAAACCAGGGAACATGCATACGTATACACTCGATAGACCACGTTCAGAACGTAGCTGTCGCCCTTCAGGATTCCCCGTCGGTCACAGTGGTACGACGTGTGCATCTCAAATTCTCGCATGAGCCACTCGGCGCCCCGAGGCGCCTTTTGTATGCTGTGCTCTAGTGTGTCGGACTGCTGCACCCGGCTTTTAAGGTAATTATTGGCATTTTCCAGACGGTTGTTGGTCACACCACCAAAGTGAACCATCCCAGATCGTGCATGAACAGCCCATTTTCGGGTGATATGCAACCAGTGGGCCGTAAGACATAAGACGAATCGCGAATCCGTGCGGCGCAATATTTACAGATCTTGTCAGAATATGTGTACTCGTATTATGATGAGCAAAAACCTACTATACGGCATTGTCCAAGCGGGCCATGTGGTGGAATATATGCCGGCTATTCACAGAGTGTCTGAGACCAAAAATACATGGATGTTATGTGATACATACGTGCTTCTTGATAGCTGTTCTAATATGATATTGCTCCCCCATCATTCCCCTGAATAGGCCGAACAGTTTACGCATGGAGGCAAACTGTTCGCTCTCCGCGAGGGCATATATCACCGCACAACCGGTGCCCATACCATCCGTTACCAGGAAAGTATACTGCTTGTATCTACAGGCCGGGTATTAGGTGCTTTAAAAAAACTTACCCAAAACGGTTTGTCGCGTGCTTTCCATCAACATTTGCTACATTTACGTTTACATCAAAACAACGCTATCTGCTGCCATCTGGAGGAGCACATGTGGCCATAGTGACCTTCCCTTTACTGTAGCACAAGCACACATCCGGTGTCCCGAAGTTCTGCCAAGACCGAAGGCACACCTTCTGCCACAATTAAGCCCAACTGCGCGGCACCTACTCAACAGAGCTGGTCGACACTTCCGGCGGTAGTTGTATATATCCTGAGTGGTGAGGATCTTGCCAAATTCATCGGCCCTAAACTGCCGTGCTTCACACGACGGCGTTCCATATTTCAGCAGGGCCCTGCAGGTGCCCAACGCCTCTTCGGTTAGTCGTCGATTTGCCGGAAGCCTATCGTACAAAAACTCAAAAGCCTTATGGTTGTACTCAAGATGAAAGGAGTGACTGCAAGATGGTCCCCCTGACTCCCAAATCAAAACCGCACTGGACAGCCGGTGCTTTACGTACTTTCATTAGAAAACACGCTCAGCTTACTAGCTTCTTCGGATTCCTCGGCTTTCGATTTGTCTTGCAGGATGCCTGCTGCATTTGTAGTACACCCATTCGTAACGCAAAAACAGCGTTGGTGCTTCGATTATTGTATGAACGCACAAATGCCGCACAGTTATCCTTCATGTATTCATTTAACGCCCTCTCAAAGGCAGTGAAGAATGAAAGGGATACAGCCACAGATTTCTCAAAAAACGTGTGTGAAACCAATTCTGAAGGCATGGCACAGCAAGTTCAAAGTCGAGTGCGTGCCAAAAATTTAGAAAGGAGATTAACTAAAATAAGTCGCGAAAAAATGACGGTAGAATAAAGTGATTTTTTGTCTGAGCACATATGCAACGAAATGCAACATTTTGGCGTGAAAAGTTTTATTCCACTCGGAAGCGTTTTGCAGGAAAAAGCATTGCGCATCGAAGGCGGGGAGCTTGGATGGTACCATTGATGCATCCTCGGCCAGGGCGGCCTTGGCAACCGGCATTCGGCGGATACTGGGTCGTGATTGGCTGTTGGTTCCAGGATTTCGACCAATCAGAACTCGCCTTGATGCCGGAACGGCAGGTGGCCCGAACATTTGGCCACTCGTATGTGGGATATGCTTCTCTGTCATAGCAGCGCATAACTGCGTGCGGCAAAGCGGTATACGTGTGGAACTCCGCCTCAAACCTATCCCTTGAAGCTTGTGCCACAGCTTCGAATTCACGAGTTTATTTGCGGTGACCTCACATCCTTCCTGTCTGTTCAGCGTCTCGGTCGTAATGCGTGCTTTGGTAGGGTCTCCGCCTGAGCGGCTTATTCATTTTCTGGAATGGTGCCGAGACCAAGAGTGTCCTGAGGCATCCATGGACTCAACATTCAGTCCCACGTGCAGGATCTGCGCACCTGTCGGTAGGATTTAGTTCATGCGCTTGATTCACCAGACCAGGCCAACTTGAATCTCTTACAGCAATTTGCCGCGCTAGCGAAGAATGTGTCCCGAATCCACGTAGGGTTTCCGTCGCTGTAGTCGCGAACCATCACCCTGTGGTCTTCGCTCAAGGAGCGTGCGGTTGCTCTATGGTGGTCGTTGAACTGTTCATCCATTTTTGTGTTGCGGTGAGTAAACTGTCTTTTCTATGGCCGTATAGGGTCATAAGGAGTTCGAAGCTCCCATCGAAGTAGTGCCCATGCTGGTGACACTCCCTCAGGCGAGATGGGGTTCGGAGTCGCTCGATAGGCCAGCAGGAACCTCCGAAAAATCTTCGTTCGTTCCTCCCCTCTGGACTTCTGAAGTGCAAGCTTCAGAGTGTCAACGAAGCGTTTTGCCTGGCCGTTTGACTGTGGATGAAGCCGTGGCGAGCGAACATAAGCCATACTCCCGTCGAAACTGCTAACGCTGACGATGTATACTGACTGCCGCTGTCGGATACAATAGCCTGGCGGTGTTCCAAAGCGACAGAGCAACCGACAGAGTTCCAGGACTGCAGTGGCAGTTGTGAGGTCGCTCAGTGGAATCATTTCCGGCAATTTTTCATAGGTATCGACCACGACCAAAAGTGTTGGCCACCAACTAGGCCAGAACGAGACCAGGGTTCGATTGGTTGCTGCCACGATTATAGGTAGGTTCTCATGGGTGACTCGAATGCTCCACCATACCGCAGGCAAGATTTGGAGACCCGCTCACTCTGGGGATCCATCAACGTTCAGTAGACGTAACTCCGAGCAAGAGCCTCCATCCCGTTTGTTCCCGCGTGCTCTTTGTTAAAATGATTCACGACGGATATTTGTGGCTGCTTTGGTATGACAACGCTTCCTGAGAACAAAAGGCATCCGCCGGTTTGTGGTAGTGCGTCACGCCGGTTAAAATAACATCTCAGTTCCTCTTCTGGGCAGGTACGCGGCAACTGATTGAAGCGGTATTTGATGACCTGCTGCAGCACAAGGTCTTGTTCGGTAGTCTGGCGGACCATTTCTGCGGTCATTGGGAGACTGCGAAACGCTTCGGATGCTACACAGTTGACCTCCGGTTCCAAGGCAACTGTTGCGACTACAGCATGTTCTGGTTCTGGCCTATTTGAATCAACGAGACGTGACGGTGCGTCGGCTTGTCCGAAGCTGGTTATGGATTGGTACTCGATCTTGAAGTCGGTTCCAAGAAGCAGAAGCGGCCCATCGCTGGAGGTGTTTGGAGGTACACAATGAAATCCCTTTCTTCGAACCAAACACAGCAGGGAGTGGCTTGTGATCTGTCATAGAGCTGGCGGCCATAGAGCATTTTATGAAACTTTTTGACGGCAAACACGGTCGCCAAGGCTTCCTTTTCTATCTGATCGTAGTTGCTCCCGGCTGGTGTCAGGGTTCTTGCCGCATGTGCATGTGGCTGCTATTGGGATATACATGCGAAATCACTGCGACAATTCCATAGTTTGAAGTACATGGCGCCACAACGAATTCCAGTGATGGATGGTAGTGGATGAGATGCAAATCGAAACTGAGCGTGGATTTTGCAGAGTCAACGGGGCGTTGGCATTCTTCTGACCATGGCCACTTGTGGCATTTGGTGAGTGGCCGGATCAGTTGACCTCGGAGATAATAAATGGTGGACATTAACGAGCTGTAGTGACTAGCGAGACCAAGGATGGACCTGAGGGATGTTGCGTCTGTAAATGCCGGCGTACGTTCAATGGCGTGGATATTTTCCAGTTCTGGTCGGCGGCCGTGTTCATCTATGATGAAACCCGGATACTTTATCGACTTCAATAAAAAGGTGCATTTTTTGCGTGCCCTGAAATCATACTCTTTAATACGACCAACTAAGTAATCCACGCGCTGCGACAATTTGTCGGGGCTGGAACCCACGACAGTGAGATCGTCCAAATGGACAGCAAAGTCGGGGGCATTCTTCAGCGTAGTATCCATGGTGAGTTAAAATATGGCTGGTGTGGTTTTGATGCCGAATGGCAGTTGGGTATATTGGAACAGACCGCGGTGCGTGTTGATGGTCAGTTATTCCAGGGATTCTTCCTCGACTTAAATCTTGGGGTAAGCTTCGGCCAAGTCAATCTTCGCAAAATATTCACCTCCATTTAGTTTCCCGAAAAAGTCTTCTGGAAGACGCAGAGGGTACTGATGGTAATCCGGCGAATCACCGGGACCGGTGATGGCCCCGTTAGCCTTCTTCACCAACACGATCGGTTTGGCCCATGTAGATCAGTCTGTCATTTGGATAACATCAGCCTCCCGTAGTAGGTCCATTTTCCGGTCACCGATGCGTAGGGCTGCATATGGCACTGAAGGGGCTGTCCTGAAAACTGGTTTGGCACTAAGGAGGAGGCACAGTTTGGCCCCTGCTTTTGTGCACAGTCCATGCTCGTCGGCGAATATAGATGCATAGCGTTGTGGGAGGTCCTCAAGTAAAAGCTTCGGCAAGTGGATTTGTTCGAGGTTAACTCCGTGTGCCGCATGCTTAAGGTTGCAGATAGAATTAATCAACTTTTCTGACAGATTCAGCTTGTCGATCCAATCCGGCCGAATGAGATAAAGTTTAAGGTATGACGTCAGGTAGCACCTGGCTTGTGCCGTCGAGCCATTGAAGCTTATGGAGCAGTCAACCTCGCCAGCTGAATTTGCCTTACTGCCAGAAGCACTACAGGCTCAGTGTTTGGTCGGTTTAACGTGGAGCCTACTATTTTGTCCCCATGTTTGCCAGTGAGCTGCGTGATTTCGGAGCCCTATCAAGCTGAAAGAGGACTGCGATGTTGTTGGTAAGAACTTTCTTGGGCAATAAAAATCAACTTCGAATGTTGCCGTTACCGAGTTGGACCGCTATTCGTGAGCTGCATGGTGATGTACTGGGGTAACGGTGGGTACTACTGATGGGGCATTCGAGTAGTATGTGTTCCCGTAACTTCTCTTTGATCTAATGGAAGGTGGAATTTATTACAGAATTTGGGAAACTACTTTGCAGTTTTTGCTTGCAATTGTGCGATAGTCAATGAATATCCAGGAGAGTTCAAGAAGACGCGTTCGAGAAGAAGATGGATATTCCGTTTTTAGAAACAACATGCAAGTGAGAGTTTAACCTTCCTGTCCAATAGTCTGTAACCGTTTAGTTAGCGTTTTTCTAATAAACAACTCCGCAGCGAAGGTTTTCCCTCCTTACATTTTGGTGCCGTGACCAGGATAAGGATGAGAATCCCGTGGTCACAACCTTTCGAGGATGGGGATGTGCGGACCATCCTGGAGGACTTTGAGGATGTTGCGGAGGCGGCCGGACTGGAGAGTGACAGGGGTAAGTTGGCGGCACTGAAGACCCTCCTCAGCGGCCGGGCGAAGGCGGCCCTGGATGCGGCCAGAAGAGGCCCTCAGAACATGGACTGGGCCGCCGCGAAGAAAGCTCTTACAGCGGAGTTTGACACGCCGGCCGACCGCCAGGAGGCTACAGGGCGGTTCAAGATGGCCAGCATTGGACCTGGATGTGACCCGACCGTGTTCTTCGCCAGCCTGCAGCAGTTGTTGGATCGGGCCTTGCCGGAACTGGACGGAGTATTGCGCCAGCAGTTGCTGTCCGAACAGTTCGTCGAGGGAGTCCACCCTGCGCTTCGTGCCCAGTTGCGGTTGGCAAGAGCAACTGGCCAGTTGAGTGTGGAGCACCTGGTGCGTCTGGCACGGGAATTGGCCGAGGCGCCACTGGCCACGTTGCAGTCGCAGGAGAACAGGGATGAGTCAACAGTGGAGGACCTGAAGAACAAAGTGGACCAACTTGCCGGACAGCTTGCAGCAATCAAGACGGAATCTCGGAGGCACGCTCGAATGAGCCGATGCTACAGGTGTGGCATGCATGGCCACTGGAAGAATCAATGCCCTCATACCCGACCACCTGTACATAATAAAACTTTGGACTACTCCTCTTTTCCCGGGTGGGTTGCGATCAGTGCAGTCACACAGGCTACTATACAGGCCGTTGTCGAGATAGACGGGAAGAAGGAGCTGTGTCTGATTGATACGGGAGCAGGGGTATCGCTGAGACGGAGAGGGAACGAAGCTGTATGCAAACCGTGCGCGCTAGCCGTAAGAGCAGTGGGTGGATACCAACTGAAAATTGACGGATTGTCAATGCACTCAATGCGCCTAGGCGACAGGTCCGTGCAGCACGAGTTCCTTATCAGCCCAGACATTGAGCAGACAATTTTGGGAGCAGATTTTCTCAGGGGCACAGAATCCGTGGTTGATCTCAAGCGGGGAAAACTGGTGACCAAGTATGGCGCAGTCAAGCTTGAAGGTTACCCAAGCACTGCCGTGAACGAGCTGCATGTCCGAAAGCTTCCGTCCTGTAACATGCCGTCAGTACAATCCGTGGTCGAGGAATACTCCGAATTGTTCACAGGCGAAGAGGATCCGTTTGGCTTCTGCTCGTGGATTGAACACGAAATTCCGCTCTCGTCTGAATGCTTTCGACCTTACGGACCCCGTCCGCTGCCGCTCCATCTACGGGAGGAGGTCCATAAGCAAGTGCAGGAGATGTTGAAAAATGGCATAATTGAGGAGGCCAACAGTGCATACAACTCCCCGGTTGTGCTTGTAAAGAAGGCAAATGGAAAGTATCGGTTCTGCGTGGATTTTCGGCGTTTGAACGAACTGACCGTAAATCGGGTTGTAGCTGTCCCTTCGGTGGCGGATATTTTCGATTCCCTCCAGCATTCCCGATATTTCACGGTGTTCGACTTGCGTTCCGGATATTGGCAACTATCTATCAAGGCGGAGGACCGGGAGAAAACGGCGTTCACCGTTGGGGACACCCAATATCAATTTAGACGGATGCCGTTTGGTTTGTCGGGAGCACCATTCACATTCCGGCGCTTGATGCTTCGTTTAACGAAGGGTCTACAGAATGTTGCCGTGTACGGGGATGATATCGTTGTGTACAGCAATTCGGAACCAGAGCACGCAGTTCATTTGAAGGCCGTATTGAAGCGTATCCGGGAGGCGGGCCTGCGGATAAATGAAGCCAAGACACAGCTCGCTCGGAGTTCAGTGACACTGCTGGGGCATAAAGTGGGTCACGGAGAGGTTAGCCCACTGCCAGAAAAACTGGCAAAGATCGAGGACTGTGCTGTTCCCAATTCCAAGCGATCCCTACGGCAGTTTCTTGGGCGAGCAGCATACTACAGCCGGTTTGTCCAAGATTTCAACACGATTGCTGCTCCACTGTACGACTTGCTTGGGCAAAATCGGAAGTTCGAATGGACCAGGGAAGCACACGAGGCTTTCGAACGTGTCAAAGCGCGCATGCTGGATCAGCAACTGACCCTCAAACTGCCCAGGGTCGGAGAGATGTTTACTGTTGCAACGGACGCTAGCGACCGCGGTATCGGCGCTGTCCTGAAGCAGAGGCATGGAGTTATCGAATATGCCAGTCGCGTCCTGACTAACGCTGAGCAGAAGTACTCGACTATTGAGAAAGAATGTTTAGCGATCGTCTGGGCCCTGGATAAGTGGAGGCCATACCTGCTTGGACAAAGATTTCATGTCGAGACTGATCACAAACCCCTGGAGTGGATCAGGACCACCAGAGATCCTCGCGGAAAGCTCGCGCGCTGGGCACTCCGGTTGCAAGAGTACGACTTTACGATCCGGCACGTGCCAGGGAAGGAGAATCACCTGGCTGATTGGCTGTCAAGACCAGAGGCTGAAGATGAGGCCCCCAGGATCATGATCGGTGCCAATAGCCTCGTCGTCGAACTGGATCCCGGGAGGTTGGTGCAACTCCAACGGCAGGATCCTGTGTTACGGAAGGTTGCAGCCTCCTTGTTGGATGGAAGGAATATTGAGAACGGAGACGGAGACAAGGAATTGCAAATGTTCCAGAGTCACTTTGATAGATTGAGTCTGAGTGAGGCTGGCATAATTTCCTGGAACGACACTGATTCTGATGTTGTGCTGCCCGTAATACCTCGCGTCTTGAGAAGGAAGCTGATCGTCGAATGCCACGAAATGGCACACACAGGGTGCACCAAGACATACGACTTACTTCGGCAGAGGGCCTACTGGCCCGGGATGAGAAGTGAGGTGATGGATTATGTGGTGTCCTGTAAGCGGTGCCAACTGATGAAAGGGGATACGACAGGGGTAACCAATCCCATGGAACCCATTCCTGTATCAGAAATCGGCGAGTTATGGTCTGTGGACGTCATGGGCCCCTTTCCGGTGACAACCAGTGGAAATCAGTATATCGTGGTGATGACAGAACACCTGTCGCGGTGGGTCGAGGCGGCAGCCGTGCCAAATCAATGGGCGACGAAAATCAGCGGAGTGGTAATGCGTCACATCGTGGCCAACCACGGGGTGCCAAAAATGATTCTAACGGATCAAGGGCCTTGCTTCGGGAGCGAAGAGTTTAGGAGTTGCTTGCAGAAGCTGGGCATCAGACGGCTGAGGACGGCACCATATCACCCGCAAACAAATGGTCTTACAGAACGCAATAACCGAACGATCAAGGAGTGGCTAGCGGCCAAAGGAGGTGATTGGGAAGTGAACCTGCCGATGGTGTTGCTCGCTCATCGGGCTTCCATACAGCCAACCACAGGCAAGTCCCCGTTCATGCTGATGTACGGTCGACATCCGCGCCTTCCAGTTGATCAGGAAATTGGGTTATGGCCGGCAACACACTTGTCTCCAGAGGAGCTAGGAGAGGAAAGGAGGAAAGCTCGAGAAAACTTGTCCGCCGCTCAGGAAAGGACTAGACAGAAAACGGCAAGTAGAAAGGCACGACCATTCCCCATAGGCGCGAAGGTTAAGTGGAAGGATCATCAGAATCCTGGAAGGAGTGGACTGGGGTCACGCAAGCTGGGCAGTCGATGGCAAGGTCCGTTTGTCGCTACCGACCGCCGGTGGAACGTCTGTACAATTCACGACGGTCGGGGGTCGAAGACAGTAAATGGGACTCAGCTTCGGAAGTGGCATGATACACCAGAAGAGTTGCTGAACAGGCCAGCTGCCGGAGCCGACCTAGCAGAGGTAAATGGAAATCAGTGGCATGCAAGCGACCTTTATAGGGTGAAGGTGTGTAATGGTAGGTACTACTGATGAGGCATTCGAGTAGTATGTGTTTCCGTAACTTCGCTTTGATCTAATGGAAGGTGGGATCTATTACGGAATTTGGGGAACTATTTTGCAGTTTTTGCTTGCAATTGTGCGATAGTCAATGAATATCCAGGAGGGTTCAAGAAGACGCGTTCGAGAAGAAGATGGATATTCCGTTTTTAGAAACAACATGCAAGTGAGAGTTTAACCTTTCTGTCCAATAGTCTGTAACCTTTTAGTTAGCGTTTTACTAATAAACAAATCCGCGGCGAAAGGTTTCCCACCTTACATTCGTGAGCTATTCGTGAGCTGCATGGTGATATACTGGTAGCTGCGGCAACTTGGATTGACACAAATATTCTATGTGGCCACGACGATTGCACCTGGAGCATTTACGACGCAGAAACCGGCAATACCGAGCAAAATGTCACCCGCCGCAATGCTAACAGCTTGTGGCAATCTTGCTTTGTTTTTGACCGACCTTGTCAGATTTCTTAAAGACGCTGTTGTCGATTGTGTATACACAGCTACTTGAGGTGATAAGTGACTGGCCGGTCAGTGGTGTCGTGCTTCAGGTTGATGAGGCGTTGACATTCTGTGGTGAGGCTCTGAAAAGTCATTTCAGCATCCTTAATTCTGTGAGGCAGCCGGGTTCTAATGTCTGCGCCTTGGGACGACTGGAGTCCGGATACAAGAACAAGGCACTTAAGGTAATTTATCAACATTGAGCTGAGCTTGAAGCTCTCGCATTCCCAGTGGACAACACTGGCAAACGTCGAGAAATTATCATCAACTTTTTTGACCAGCTTACCAGCGTCGGTAACGGAGGTCAAACGGTAATGCTTAATCAGCAAATATGTAAGATAGTGGCTTGCCCGTTTTGTCAAAGCTGAGGTCGCGGGGCAGCTTAGGAAGAATGAAGTTTGTGTACCGCGCGTGCTTCGGTGCGGCGAACTTTCGCAATAATAATCTGACTTCCCATTCGTCCTCAGACTTAGGAAAGCCAGTTTTGAACAAGTCTTTGTATCACTTCCACCAAGAGTCAAAAGTGTGGCCAGAAAGTCGGTCAAGTTTGAACACCGTGCTTGAGGCCGCCTTCGCATCAGTTAAAGAAACAGGAGACTCATTGGTACTGGCTGCTGCTGTCTGGATATGCATTCTCCGAGTCTATGTTAGAGCTCCTGATACAAAACTTCGTGCGGCGCGTAGGATTGACTGCCGCAAATATCAAAATAAAGAAATGAGTTCAAAATTCTACGGTACTGTTTGCACAGTGGTAAGCAAATCTATACAGCAAACCCAAATTTTCTACGTTCGTAGCGTTAACAAATGCACAAGTAAGTCACCGACCAGCGCAGCGTATTGTCAACGTTCGCGCACCAAACAGCGGTGAGCGGAATGATGGCGCAGTAGTGTGGGTTGCGGTCTTCCATTCCGACTACAGTTTCGAGATTCTGATTGGCGGGATGAGTACACGGAATCCATGGGGAAGCAGGTCAAGGCAGGTTCAGCAAACGGGACCCGAGCGCGCATGGGTAAGTGGGTCAGCTGCACATATTCACACACAGACACATGTTAGTGCACAAGTGTCGGCCGGGACGGCCTTTCCGTCAAGGTGAGTGGCAGGTATAGATGAGCAGAACAAATAGGGATCAAAAGCACGTCGGCGGAGTAAGCAAACGAATCAGGGAATTATCGTGAGTTCCAGATAGGTTCAATATTCAGTGGCTCAATGAGTTTCAGTTGTGCTTATTCGAACTGTTTTCTTCGCGGCTATAGTAAGTCTCAGAGCTGAGTAATTTCGGTATACATCGTGGGTTTTGTTTATTCAGTTGTAATAACGGTATTTCTCTCAGCTGGGTTCTCGGTCTGAACCTCCCAAGTAAGCGTCCCCATCAAAACCAACCTCCAAAGATGCATAACGTATATAAACGCTCAAAACCAGGTCAAAAAACACTCACACAGCGCGTCAAATATAAGTCTTATACTGCGACAACATTTTGGATGACTTCTGGATGCGACCTTGTCAACCAGCACTCGGCGAATACTGAGTTCTGATTGGCTGTTGGGTCCGGGCTTTCAACCAATCACAACTTGCCTTGGTGCCGGATCAGCAAGCAGCCCGAACGTTTGGCCAATCGTGTGCGGGATATGCTTTTCGACCGCGACAATGCCTATCTGCGAAAGGTAAAGTGGTATCGGTGTGCCATGCCATCTGACAGCACCAAAAGGAAGATCCAGCGGCGCGGTTTTTTCCGATCACCTGCCAGGATTAGTATATACGTTCATCTTGCTAACCGCAGTAGTCGCGGCAGATCTCAGTAGAACCCGTCTTTCTCAGATTCAGAACTGCTATTTGTCGGTGTAAAGAGCAAATGGTATGTTCGAGTGACGCGTAATACCAGAGCCTCCGGGAAGGCAAAACAAAGTAGGAGCTGGGTTTCTATACAGTACTATTACCATAAGACATCAATTCACAAAATGCACAAACCTCGACAGTAGATACTCTTCAAACAGGCTCCCACGGGAGACAGTCACACGTGCGAAGGGTCGGCCATGAATGGCTGGATGACCTCAAGGCCAAATGGGCGAAGTGGTAGGGACAAACGTCAGTTCGGATAGACTCACTAAACACAAAACTGGAGCGGGGGTTACAAATAGGGACAATTGGTTGTTGATCAGGTGGCTGTTGATCTGTTCGCCGAGCTCGGCAATTGGCTTGCAAACGTTTCGTCACCATATGAGGAGACATCATCAGTGCGCAGTTGGGTGGGTGATGATGTCTCCTCGTATGGTGACGAAACGTTTGCAAGCCAATTGCCGAGCTCGGCGAACAGATCAACAGCCACCTGATCAACAACCAATAAACTCACCCGAGCTACCAATATTTCAACACATTACCAAATAGGGACAAGAAACGTGGGGAATTTCAAATGTCAAAGTTACGGACGATACAGTCGGTGGGTACGCTAATATTTAAAGTAAGCACCGTTCACAGCATTGACCTGCATTGATCCCAATTGAGGTACACCATCGCACAGCGCAGAGATGGCTGGTTACTGGGATTAATTCAAGTAAACCGCTTTCGTCCTTGAGGATGAATGAAAACTCTTCACCGCAGATATCACTGTGTAGTGCCTCAGAATCACCGAATACCCGAGGGGTGAATTGTGGAACACCTGAGCTCGTCCTAAACGACTTGAGTTGCACGACCGCAGTGGGGACATCTATATATGTTCCGGTTACGCAGCATAAGTTGACGGAGAAAGCAAGCGGGACTAGGTAAGAGAGTCCTGCTGTGTAGTTTGATAAAGGGTACGGACATTAACGACTGCAAAGTAGATCAGATCTTCGGGGAGAGTTAGGGGGTTGTCTTTGAGTTATTTTGTCGGGAACAGCGGTTAGAGGATCGGCACATGGGTAGACTGCACTGCACCATTCGATGAGTGGAGGAGGGTTGTTGAAAAGAGTGGGTGAAAACAACAGCTGCAAGGGAAAATGATGCTTCCCGGCTACCCAGGGCCAATTGGGTTTGATTGAGGCAGCAGCACTGAGCCTTTGATTCAAAAGTATGACCCACAAAGCAGGGGGTCTGGCGTTTTGTTCGGAGACCTTCCTCCAGACTCAATCAAATGTCTGACCAACTTGGCTGCACGGAACTCGCTTGGCACGCGGACGCAGCAATCAAGGCGCTGCTGTCACACCCCTAAGGCAGTTTCGCACAACAGGAGCCTGTTGAGCAGTACCAGATTATTTGGTTCTGAAAGTGCTTCTACCGCATGGACTAATGCACCGGCGATCACGGTCAACCACTGGGCAATCGGAGCGTCCACGTCTCAGGGCCAATCTCTTCTAACGCGCCCTTCATTGGGGGAAGGTAGCATTGATCCTTTGGTAAATACAGACGTGTTGGTCGCCTGGGAGACACACCTTACAACCCTCACGCTCCCATCACAGAGGACATCACGCAAACCGCAAACCGCCTCGTACTAGGATTTCTCGCAATACGGGAACTCACTGTTCTTCATCGGACTGCTCCGCTTTAGCACTCCTGGCATGGCCGACACTTGAGGACCTGAGTTTCAGTCGTTGTAGCCCGCAAGATGATTTCAGCTCTGAAGGCCGACCACCACAACAAGGTGGCAGCCTAAGGTCCTACCAAAAGGCGTCTCCGATGCCACACTTACCGGAATAATGCCACGGCGGTTCTCAGGGTTTTGTACCATTTTTGAAGATGGGAATGACTGTCGAAATGCTACACTCTGCAGGTGTTTCATGTTCATTTCATGTACTCTCAAAGAATTTGGTGACGCGCTTTACCAAGGGCTCCAGACCTTCTTTGAAGAGGGCTGGCCTCAAATCAGCTAAGCCCGGCACATGCTTGTGCTTCAGGAGCATCCCAAACCTTATTTCTTCCTCTGATGCACACTTACAGCTTGCATTCTATTCAGCATTATATAAAGTAACTGTATATGCTTTCGCGTTGTAGGAAGCGCTTCCAAGTGTCTGGCTCATAATTTTAATTGGCATTCTTGCGAATGAATTGTAGCTACTTCCACTTACGTCCTTAGGCGGACCACCCAAGATAGCGGAACACCACGTCGACCAGACAGGTGTGTTGATCACTGGCTGCAGACCAAATGAAGTCATGTCATGATTGATCAGAATAAGAAGTATTCAAAATAGGGAATTTTTACCTTGGCAGTATTTGCCCCATCAAGGAGGTTCTAGCTCGAGTTGGTAAACCGACTGCTACAGCCACAGTGGCTTATCGAAGAGAGACGTTTCCCAAACATTCCCCACGGCATGATCAAGCGCTCATAACACAAGCTTTAAATGACCTAAATATGAGTATAATTCGGAATGAGGGAGTCTTTTCACGGATTTACGGGTTGATACAGAGGATTAAGGCTTTCGCACAAGGTTCCCAGGTTGGGTTTGTACTCGTTGTTCAGAGGCTTCCGTTTACCCGAAGGGCACAAGCAAAAGAGTGCAGCACTGCTCTTTAAGTTCTCAGCGTGGGGCAATAAGCTTACCAGGGTGAGGATTCAAATAGAACAGCGCCCGAAAGTACTTTGAACTGGGCACGTGATATAGCGCAAACAACCCCCGGAAGAAGGATATTCCACACACCAACTACTTGAAGGAGAGGAACTGTCTTCTGATATATGTGTGTGCTGTGAGCTTGAAAATCTTCTTATCGTGTTCCCATCGTGTTTTATTTGAGTCAATAGCAAAAAGCATCTTCGCCAAACCTTGTTCAAACGGCAAAAGTAAGGATTATTTACCCTCGGATGAGATCACTTAACAGGATAAATACGTCAAGCACCACGAGAAGCGTCTCATCATCGGCGGTCTTAATTCCGGCAACCATTTTCTCAGCAGCTCGTCAGACATGCTCAATGAGTGTTATGTCCCTCTTGCGTTATGAGTAGACGACTTGGTTGGCATATTCAAGAAATGGTCCGACGGAGGCCCCATCGAGTATCTGGAAGTCCATGCGACTTATACGGGTGAAGGTGGGTTGAATCATCCGTAGAGCGGCGAATGCCTTTTCAGCCGATTTCTCATGATGCAGTGAGAATGACATGTTTGAAGAGAGCCAGATACCCAAATCCTTTTTGGTGTCTATCCTTGTGACGTCTTTTGGTCACTGTCAAAAAGTACGACATAGGCGTTCACTGAATCGCCTTCAGATGACATATGGACCAACTCTTCGTCCTTTGGGGGAAGGTGTCAGGCCGACGTCTACTGTTTAGCAGCGTCTACATCCATTTGAAGGGCAGTGGCATTTGAACTCCAGGATTTCAAGTCGTCCGCAAAAAGTAGACATGGGCTTGAAAGAACATCTGGAAGGTCGTCGATGTAGATCAGAAACGGAAGGTGTCCCAAACCAGAGATTTGAAGGACTCCAATGAAGACCGACGCCGAAGAAGAGTGGATTCACGTTCACTCGAAATGGTGTATCTGATAGAAACGCCTTAATTCAGAGTAGAATTTCTCTTTGAATCCCATAAGACTTAAGTTTTTGGAGCAGCAGAACGTGCGGGGCTAGTTTGAATGCCTTCGAGGGGTCGAAAAATATGGCGTCCATTATGGGTCATTCGCTTTTAACTTTAGTTAAGCTGTCCATAAATACGAGCATGTTTGTCACGCAAGAAAGGTATGGGAGGAATCCGTGTTGCTATGAGAGTATCAAGTTGTTGGCACCGAGGTGATTTAGGATGGCCCGCCTCAGAATGCGCTTCATCAACTTGCACGGCATGTGAGTGAGTTTGATAGGCCTGTTGCTGCTGGACGATAGGCAGTTACTAATTCTGTAGACTGGCGCGAAAATTGGTTCTTTCTTAACAAAGGGAAGGTTGCCTTCGTTGGGCGACTGACGAAACGCCAGCTAGAACTGATTTGCCCACTCAGCATCCTTGGGTGGACATCAAATGGCCCGAACACGCGGAGGGTGTTACTCTTGTGCACGACTTGACAGACAGCCTCCTACATGTAGACCACATCGGTTAGGGGCCATTCGAAATTACGCCTTGCCAAGATTGGATTTCCCGAGGTCGATGTGGCCGACTACAAGCCGGCATATTGTTCTCTATGGGCTTCGGATACCACTCATGGGTTCCCCGTTTCTGCCAATTAAGGAGAAGATGGTTGGCTTTTTCCCCTGGCGGCGTCTTGTGTGATTATATAGCACATTTTTGTTTTTCCTGGCAATGTCCACTATCGTGGCTTGGTTTCGTATGTCCCATTAGCGGATTTTGATCTACAGGGGGTCCGCATTTTGCCAAATACCAGCTCGTCTTGTGTGCCCCTTGTAGTTCTATTTTTGAAGAATAGCTGGGACTTCGTTTTCAGAAGAAGCCGGATCCTTTTGGGTAGCTTTTTGTCTGTTCGACTGCGCGCTGGTTTATATGAAACGAACACCGCGGCTGCTTCAGTAACTTTCCGGACAATAGTCCCATATATCCACCCCCCGGAAGCTGGTCACATTTTAAGCTGATCAAGGCTGATACACATTGCTGAGAAGTCTGCGTAGCAGAAGTTTTGAATGCGCGTATGAAGTTCCGGGTTTCTCACCCAGTAGCGTATGAAATCGAAGGTCAGCACACGATGGTGAGCCTTAATCAACACTTGATCACCGATCCTGGACTGGCACCTTCCTCTAAATGACGAGAAGTGCGTCCATATGTCATTTGGAGGAGACTCAGCGAACGCCCATTTCGTGCATGGTGAGAATGGACCAGAAGACATCATGAAGATAGATGCCAAAAAGGATTTGGGTATCCGGCTCTCTTCAAACATGTCCTTCTCATTGCACCATGAGAAATCGGTCCAAAAGGCATTCGCCATTCTACGGATGATTCGGCGCACCTTCACCCGTATTGCTCACATGGACTTCCAAATACTCTATGGGGCCTACGTCAGACCGCTTCTTGAATACGCCAACCAAGTTGTCTACTCAGGGCGCACGAAGGACGTTACCCTCACTGAGCGTGTCCAGCGAGCTGCTACGAAAATTGTTGCCGGCCTTAAATCCGTGGACTACGAAATGTATCTCACGGCGCTTGATCTCTTTCCCCTCGAGTATCGCCGTCTCCGATGTGACCTAATTCTTATTTGTGCCCTGTTTGAACAAGGTTTGGCCAACAGGTTTTTCACCGTTGAGCCAGCAAACACACGGCGGGGACATGGTAAGAAGATTTTCAAGCTAAGAGCGCACACTTTTATTAGGCAAAATTTTTTCTCATTTCGTGTAGTAGCTGCGTGGAATAACCTTCCTCCATCAGTTGTCCACGCTCCTTCTAGAACCCATTTCAAAGCACTACTAGACACTTTTCTATGCGAGTCCTCGTGCTGGCAAACATACTGCCCCGCGCTGAGAACTTAAAGAGCAGTGCTACACCCTTTTTTCGCTTGTGCCTTTCAGGTGAACGACAACCGCAGAACGACAAGAACACAACCGACCCGGGAAACTTG
Organism: Opisthorchis felineus; assembly: GCA_004794785.1. Lineage (NCBI taxonomy): Eukaryota > Metazoa > Platyhelminthes > Trematoda > Opisthorchiida > Opisthorchiidae > Opisthorchis > Opisthorchis felineus. Next base: position 263,990 of record SJOL01009509.1, on the reverse strand, counting down.
GGCAAAAGCCTCGATCCTGTGTATCAATCCGTGAATCCGTGAATCCGTGAATTATCATTTGTTGGTGATAACCAAATCCAGGAGACTGTAGTTCGTTGCGTGACGTCTGGTGGGCGCGACGGCATGTTAAGTCCAAGCGATCTGCTGAATGAATTTCACCAGTCCCGACGCAAAATGCCCACTAGACCCGATGCACTGGTACAACATCCAGGAGGCCATGGTAGCGGTAGAAGTACCTACCAGCAAAAGATGCGGGAAGTGGCAGCTGGAGGAGAGTTGCTCAAGTGTTTGTATGACGAACTGATCATCTTCCGGTGGACTTGAGGGGCAATGGTACACCACGGCGTGGAGAATAGACTCGGCTCCACGCAGCGAGATTTGACTCCACCGTGCACCACCAAAAGTTGCAGGAGTGGTGTGAGAGAGAACAGTCAAGATGGGCAGGGACGCATGTAAGTGTGAAGCAACACAGCCTGCCCTCTCGTGTTTCGGAAAATGAAGTGGCCACCTATCGAGATCTCTGCGTCAGGGACGTCTAGTATGAGCCAGCTTTCTGAAAGTGCGATTATGGACGGTGGTCCAAGAGGCGCCGACTGTTGAACATCGCGAGTTTTGTTGAAAATATTGAAGCAGTTTGTGGGCAAGTACTTCAACGTTATTTCCACTGAGGAAAAAGGTGTTCAGCAGAGAGGTATGCCACCGAAGAGGTCAGCAGGCTAATCCGTTCTAAGCCGGCTTCGAGTCCAAGGTTTTAAAAGGGCCTCTGTGGCGCACCTGTCTGCTTCCCGCCTTGATGCTTTCGAGGACTGCTGTTCATTTACAGGAGATTTTCCCACTGGGAGTCCACTTGGCTCAGGACCTTTGTCCTTGGGGGATGTATTGTTTCCCTCGCTATCGAAAATTTCGGTGTTTTGCTGATTGTGGCTCATACAGTGCCACAATTTGGACGCCTGGATTCGTGGTTGCTTAAAACTGTGGGATGAACATCCGTCCATTTGGTTTTCTGTGCTTTCTGGAGCGGTTTGACCGGCAAGGCGCCTCTGTGAGGTCCTGTTGGGTCGCTTGTGCGTTGGATAGCACCACCAAGGAATATTCCTTTTGGTGGCATTCCCGAAAGGCCCGTCTTTGCAGAGGACTGAACTTTGAACCCAGTAAGCAGCTATTCGATTGTTTGAAATTTGCAAGGCCTGTTCGGCCACTGTCGCCTCCATTTTGCGTCTGTCTGGGCTCCCAGATGATCCGCGATCAGTGTGACCAACCCGGTGTATGTAGGATTTTCCGGTACACTGTTGTCCGATCCATGTCCTTGGCCCTCAGGATCATGAGTGACGACTGAGTAGACAATCAGACAAGCCACTTTTGAATGAAGGTGTAGCCTGTAAGTTTTGAATCTACGGTGTTTGTGGGGCTCTTGCAGCAGTCTCCGACGTCAAGGTCAACGCTGGTGAAGGTGGGCTCTGTTGCCTGTTCCTGCACAGTTGACCCAATCCAGCTTACACCTTGTGACTAGTGTAAGGAGTTTGCCGCAGCGCCCTTATCGTCCACCAAGAAAATGAGCGACGCTTGTTGTCAACTTTCATCCATGTCACCACGTTCTTTGTGCTCGCAACTTCCAAAGCCTTCGAGTTAAGTAACAGTTTTTCCTCGACTGTTCCAATTACAATGAAACATTTTCATTAGTTTTTTCAACCTAGCAGTGGGGATTTGGTTTTGCTATTTGTGAAATGCATAGCATCCCTGAGGTAGATGCAGTTAGCGCAGATAAAGGAGCCAGTAGGGTTAAATAATCGGCTTATCTATTCATCCTGCAAACTCGTAGATTTAAAATACCGCCAGGCCTGCCAAGCGTGACATGGCATTCCACATGTATTAACTCTACAAACAGATTCAACAGCGAAAGAATCCACAAATCTGCACGATCAAAAAACGCAACCAACTTTGAACGTACCGCCCGCGTTAGTTCTACTGCTACGTTGCGGGAATATGGACAAGGTACGGCATAGAAATATGGGGAATAAACAAACAGGGTCGGTGGCTGCAAGCCTGATACACATAACAGACGTGGTGAAAGTTAGCGCTTCGGCGTCCACTATTTTTTATGGCGGTATGTTCTATGAACATTTTGCGCCCCAGAGACTGAGGTTTTTTTGGAATTCTCTCTAAAGCTAAGATTCTCTCGTCTCCTGGAGTGTTTTTGCCCTCTTCCTCATTTTCTCAGTGGTTAAAATTGCTCCAACGATGAACCACAATACTCAATAACCATTGTGTGCATCTCAGCCAGGCTACTGTGTGGCTTGCAACTCTCTAGAGCCCGGTAAACCGTAACAGCTCCCGAATTAGGAGCTCCGAGACAACGCCGCAAGCAGTGCACCAGGCCAGATTGATTCATTGCGGGAGAGAGCAGTCAGCTCTCTCACGTTTGCTGACAGCTATATTGTGCTCCTACATATCAACTACTTGTGTAGCATACCAAGCTGAGAGAGACAGTTTAAAAGTATCATTGAGGTAACCAAACACGAAGTACTCTAGAATTTTCTGAATCACTTTTTTGACCGTGTAACTGCACCTCTATCTGTTTTAAACGTTGGTGTTGTCCCCTTCCGTAGTCTTAGACTGCCCGCATCCACAGAACCTCTGTGAATTTTGTGGAGCCTCTTGTTCCAGAAGTCCTCATCCTAGATGTTGATCCGCTTGGCGCTTTTTTCTAATGGAACTGACTGAACTAACTTCTTAATAAATGCGCTGCGCTTTCAATGGACCCGTTGTTCCACACTAGTCATTCCCCTCTACGGTTCTTTGGCCAACCAAATCGACGGGATATATTCACTTACCCCAACTGCTGCAACCAAGCTTCCGTGCTTTGGGCTATCCAGAAACCAAAGTATGGTGGTGTGATAACAGCGCCTCGGCTGCCATACCCCCTCTGATGGCCCACCTGTGGTTTGCCATAGCTTCGCTGGTGAAATTTCATCTTCTCTTCTGTCTTCAGTCCAAGTGCCTTACCTGTGAATGTAAACATACCCAAAGCCGCCTCTATTATGAGCATTTCCCAGTCTACCAAATTTATGACTCAGCTTTGTGTTTCCGGTGATCCCGATACACTTTCCGCTCGTTTTGTCCACTCATTCTATCATTTTCCCCATGATGACTATATGGTTCTACTCAATGTTGACAATACCTGCCTCAGTAACTCTGACCAACGACTTTCCACCCTCGTGAGAACCAGTAATCTAATCATTCTCAGCATACTCTATATGTTTATCTCAGAGGATCTCATTTTTCTACTCTGGCTAACTTGGTTTTGCCACCCTCATTCTGCTGTTCACGGAATTATCCAATACTTCAATTGCGCAAGGCCACCTAATTTTGCGACGGTTATCACTTTTATCTCAGAACGGCCATTTTTTGCACGCTTTTATTGTACTGATTTCATAATCACGTTGTTTGGTTGTTCAATGGCTACAACTTTGAGTCCCTTCTGTGTTTCCCTCACCGGTATCCCGACTGCAGTGATTTAATCATGTCAATTTGGTCATGCTTCTCGTATATCACGAACCGTAACCGTTTTCTAAGTATTTACCTCGCCTTCTTGCATTTCTAGATGCCCTCAAAAGTCCACTCTCTTAGTGTACAACTACGAACGTGCCACACAGAATGCTATCCGCTAGTCAGGGGAGGATTATTATGTTTCCGCTTTGATTCTCTTGTACCATGCATTCTTATACACAATAAAGTTTGAGTTACTCGAGTGTCGATGGAATTTACCTCTAGTCTTCCTCTTGTCTCGGATAGCTTTGTAGGACTCTCTTCAAACCATGGTCTGCATTCTACCCGCTTGTATCTTTTGTTGTACATAATACCCACTAAGAATTATTATATTGTGTCTGTTACACTCCCACGGGTCTTCTTTTCAGGTTGCTGTGCGTTCTAACTATCGCGCACCAGCTAACATCGCGCTGATCTCCATTCTACCGTAGTCCTTCTGATTTCAATTCGGAGAAGTGATCCTATGCAGCTTAAGAACTGCTTCCAGAATTAATTTGTCAAACTTATTCAGGTGTTTTTTATACTGTGCAATCAGCGGCTTGAGAATGGGAGGATTTCAACCGTGCCCCAATAGCTGGTTGGCTCCCTCATGCACTGGTGTCCACCAAAAACTGGAAACCAAAGCTGCTCGTAGGTTGCTTATTCCTCTACTCAGTCAACCTCCAAACTGCTGTAATTCATCACCAGAACCCATCCTTTTTATCCTAAAAATACGTTCCGATGTCGCATAACAGTTAATCGTTCTCCTCAGTACTGGATTGGAAACCCCATAAACAGAAGTGGCTGTTAGCCTTCAGCCACGTTTTAGGTCACAAGCTAGCGTTTCAAGGTTTTCTGAGCTCCTCATTCCTATCTGTAACCATTGACATTACGCCGCTGCCAGACCACCCAAACCTGTAGCCCATCAAGATGGTAAATCTTTCACAATAGGTAGTCGAATAGTTCGGGCTATCTCCGCAATTGCCGATGACGTCGGACCAAGGGCAACCAGAGTAAGCTTATCAGGTTTGGGATTTGTATAAATTAGCCATAGTGTATTCATCTCCAGAGCCTTCTGTTCCCCACTACATCTTCCTCAGGCAAACAACATAAGGGATCGCTCTATTTTTGCGGTTTGAGCTGTTATGCGTGTAATACGTTTAACACTTACCGCAGGTTCGTTCGCAGCGGCCTGAGTTTCCTTCTCAGGAGCCCCTTCCAGAAACTTTTGTTGTTCAGGTACAGTCCCGGTATCGTTGATGAACTTCTTCTGGTGAGGAGTGAGAAGTGTCATGCCCGCAATATTGTTTACTGGGGCACATGGACCCTTTGATAGGACCTCTTGGTTCATCTTCCTTTTAAGTAAGATTCTCTCGGGAATATAAGTAAGCCCAAGCTTGCGCACTAAGCCTGTAGACTATGCTTTGTGTGGGAGGTCTTTAATCCGTTACCCTCTTCCTCGGACATCATTGTGGATAAGCCTGGATTAGATGTAATCAGAACATGGAATCCGAGGTAAGTCCTTTTACTTCTGGCCAGCATAAAGTTTCTATCCCTCTCATGGTGGCTCCCACTAGAACGGGTCTCGAGACTGCTGCCAGCTGCAATCTGCCAACACTGTGAGTTTAGTCCCATTCAATGCTAGCCGCAAGGTCAGTGTTTCTGGTTAGTATCTGCACAAGGCTCTCGTGGGCTGACTTCTCCTTATTCGGGGTGTCGTAACCGGGTGCTCAGGAAGGCTGTGTATCGAAATATACAGATTTCGACCAACTGCTTCTTTTTACCTGCCCTTCATTATCCGTACTTCGCTTTCAGTACGGTCGTCTTACAATTCCGATGACTTTACCTGTACCAGTCTCTTGTTTTAGAACATCCGATGTGTTCTCAATTTTAGTCTTTATCGCCTCAAACCGACTTTCCTCACGTGCGAAGTACCGATATTTTGGGAACTCCTAGCTCCCGACCGCAAATCCAGGATTTTGGAATGTTCTGAATCCTTAACTGGCTTATATACAACTTGGACTGAAGGGACTGGCTCTTCAGCAAAAGTGCCCTTAGCAAGTACCTAACCACATAAACAAATATACGCGAGTTTACGTCCTCCGCAGAATAAGTTGAACATTGTCCTATCCTACCGCACGAATGGTGGAGCCACCAAGCGCACCTCACAAGTTACTTTTCTGCACTTACTACTGGGGACCCGGGGCATCAAAGTTGATAGGCTAATAATTGGCAGAACAGTACGCATAAGAAAAGGAGCAAGAAATTAAAAACACTACTACGCCAAAACTCAGCATTATGATCAATTTACCACTCAACTTACGCCGCTTGTATCTCACTGGTGATACCTGCCACCCCGACACCTCGCAAGCAGAGAGACTGGCAATCACCCGCTTTGGAGATATTGCTGAAGATTGTTGAAGCTACATTGACCACCAAGTGTTCAGAGTCTGCCACTGTTCTCTGGAGTGCAGTTTACCTGTTTCCCAAATTTAACATTGTGAATGGGACTCTGTCTCAAAGTCGTCAGTTATAAGCAGAGGATGAACCATCGGCGGACTAGCTGATAAGAAGGTAATCAAAAAATAATAGTTACTAAATTCCAGATTTCGTAGGAACTGTCTGTTCCTAAGTCCAGAATTTTTGGTTATCTCCAAAAATAATTATTGAAAGCCTTAAAACGCTACAAAATAAAACCGCACGACGTCTCAAATTCATCCTGTGAAATCCTCATCTCCTGTCACGCAAAATGGTAAACCTGCCACAATTTTCTCTTCCGGAGAATGCACAAAAACTGGTAATCTGGAAATCTGATGAATCACTGCTTGCAATATATAGCCACAGTGCTTTTTTCGGGATGTAAACCCTTCTTTCTGATTAGACGTCTACACTTGAGTAAGTGGAGGAAGGAAGAAATGGGCAAGTTACCTGTAGCCGACGAAACCGACGGCTCCAAACCCACAAAAATCCAAGTGAGTTATTGATGAATAGTTCGTGCCGCCACCAACATAATACACGGTAATCCTGCAGACAACGTGCAGGACGAGACAGACTACTTGTAGTGCTTAAAGTGCACCGCACATGACGTTTAACCGTCCTTGGTCAGGTTAGACGCCATCAAGTTACCTGGACCAGACTGACCGCATCCTTTTGTGGTGGCCATTATGGCATCAACTCTGGCTTGCATTCATATCAAATCCTTGAAACTAAAACAACCTCCATGAGAGTGTGGCACAGGAGTAGTAGGGCTGTCCCGACAGGGCAGCAACTTGAGCGAGTAAGGGCCTGCGTGACTCTTAAAATTTAGAAAATGAGCACTCACCGGTACTCTCTCATCGCATCCGTCTGGGCTTGACAAGAACTTGTTGGCGGGAGAGCTTACGTCACAAACCTGTTGGCAACGCGGAAACCAGAGCGCGAGTCCTAACCTTTCGGGGTTATACATCGTAGCAGCTTCGAACATGTACTTTTGAGGTCTATTCTTTCAGATGTGGGCTTGGATTTTGTGAAAATTTGTGTTTAACAACAGGCCAGCCTTGCAACCGTACTCAAGCAGTTGTTATCCTGCCGTTATAAGGCTTCGGTAAGTGTAATAATATCACAAAAGAAATTAGGAATGAGTGCTCATAGAAGCGTACTTGAAGAAATGTAGGCGTTTACAAAGTCGCAAACACGGACATGGGAAAATTTGTCAGTCTTGAGTGGGAAATATAACTAGAAACTGTGAGTGTGAAAAGACGCCCTAATATACCCATAAGCTCTAATATGGCGGAGGTTTTCAGGAAACTGGTTTACTATGGGTTCTGGCCGGCGTACAACCTGTTCAAAACCCGTAAATTTAAACGCTAAGGCTCGTGTGACTCGCCCTAAGGCTTTCAGACCTTTGCGAAATATACCCATTTGCAAACTATTTTTTGTCCTCCCAGCCCAATCTGTCGTTTGCGGTGTTTTTTGACAAAAAGTGCTGCACAAGGATCGCCTCATGTTTCAATTGGTAAGATATTCGAGATATCGCAGTGATTTTTCTGGACGGAACTCACTACTCATAAGGTCGCTGAAAAATCTTTGACATCCCACAACTTGTTTCGCCCTTCTTGGTGTTCCTCGATCTAGTCTTCGGATTCCCGTCAGTCGTTTTTTTTCTTCAAATCAACACCAAATTGTTCACACCCAATTATTTAGCAAATGGGCGTATTTCCCGAAGGGCTTACAATTTGGGTTCAAGTAGAACATAAGATGAACAGGAACTCAGAGACTGCGCCTACCGGATCACCCGAAGAATGGTGAAACTGTTGTAGACTGTGGAAAAACGTTTGAGTACTCCATTTTGTCCACCATTTCGTTACTTTACCTACTACTTACATTTCCTTCTTAATGATTGTCCCGGCAATACGGCCTTTCATTCCACTTAAGGTACAATGCAAGAAGCGTATGACGCCCTGAATAAAACAACTCTACAGTCTTGGTACCAGTTAGATGAAGTCACTCAATAAATGTGGATGTTCACATTCACTTCGTTTCGATAAATCCTGCCAGAAGTCTTAAGAATGTAAATATGGATAATATAGCTGAGTATCGATCGGAGAAGAAGGTTAGCTATATTTTGTTGAGAAGTTTGATAGAAAAGCGTACTTCAAGTCAAAAGATGATCTGATAAGACAAGAGGAACAGTGGTCTCAAAAGAGATCGACGTTATCTAATGGGGGGCTGATATAGTTTGTAGTGTTTGACTGACCAACTCCCGTTTTTGGCGTACATCAGAGGGAAGATTCTTGGAATGCAATACACTTTCTGTTTACCGGCTCTCATTCAGTCACTATACTCGAGCAATTGTGCAGATTAAAGCAAGATATAGGTCTTCTCCCGAAGAATTACAAACATTTGTTTCTACTCACAAAATGAGTGCGAAAGGGTTGAGCAGAACACTTTTCCCGTCAATTAATGGTGGAGAAACGAGCAACATGACTAGAAAGATAAAAGGGCCAAGAACAAGAACAATAAACCTCAACGTCTTGAACAGACGCGGAAAAACGCGAAACTGCTAATTTTTTAAAGCAGAAAATCAAACTTTTTCGAATCGGAAACCAGAAAGTTTCAGTACGAAAATTCTGGGTTTCTGGCCACGCACACTTTTTTAGGGAGGATTTTCCAAGCTCATTTCATCCTAAATGAATACGATGTCTGTCTACGGTCACTGATTTATGAGGTGAATTTGAGCATATAAATCAAATCAAGGGATTTTAATCAATTTTGCAGGTGTTTTAGGTTTTGCTTGGTTTTATGAATTCATTGGACTTACACTGGACGGTTAGACTAGAAGAATAATGAAAACAACGTTCAACTCGCACTCATTTGCATAGCAATATGGTTTTCGCGGGAGACTCACTGGGGAATCTCGAATATCATAAACAAGATTCGGCCTGGATTCAGGTGGGTCTACCGTGAAAACCAAATTGTTAGCCAAATGGGTGCACTTGTCGAATTTCGTACAATTTGGGTTCAAGTAGAACATATGGTTGACAGGAACTCGGGGACTGTGGCTATCTGATGGGCCTCAAGAAGGGCGAAACGGACCGGGGGCAACCTTATGAGTAGTGTGTTACGTTCACCCTCACTTCATTCCAGAAAACAGAAATTTTCTGCTTTGTCCCACTTACCTCAGCTTGGTGCACATAGCTCTGCCTTCTTTGTTTCTCTGTAAATAGCTTGGCGTCCTTATTTGACAACCTAATGAAATTATCTAACATTTTTTAGAATGAGTCGACACTGCGAAAAGTGGTCAGATATGACCATAATGTCCGCAGAATGTCGACTTTGTGCGTATTTTTAGCACCGAATCAAAGCCTTCCAATGCAGCTACAGATTTACTTAAATTGGTTTGTCTCATAGGCCTTGCCTAAAGAAAGACTAGTGCAAGGCCTCACAATGGTCCTTTATCTCTCAAATGTACAGGATGCAACAGCTTCCAAACAACTGACTGAAGCACCCCGCATGCACTTTTGTTCATCCACCTGTCATCCAGTCTAGCAGTGATCCGGCATTCTTATTCGAGCAATAAGGATCACGTGACAGCTGCTTTGATACGATCTTGTTCGAATTGCGCAGGGTAACGGAACAAGCGACCCAGTCCCTCTTCAAGCTCCAAACCCTTTGACAGAGAGTGAGGTGTTGCTTTTGTCCCCGGACTTTGTAGAAGCACACTGTACAGGTCAAAGCCGTCATTGAATGTTACACCTGTAGTCTAGAGATCACCGAGCCTTCTGAGAGCAGCCGCTGGACGTATCAAATTTTTATCGTCAAGAAAAGCCCGGACACAAACGATTGTCTGTTTTTTATTATTGAATTATCAGAAACGCAGCGTGAGTTATGCTAGAAACGGCCATCCCTAAAGTAGAGACTCTTTGATAGCCCACGACCCTTTTCGCCCTTCTTGGGACTCATCAGGTAAGCGCATTCCCTGAGGTTTTGTCGACCTCATGTTATACCTGGACAAGAAAATATGCTGTGATGTCTCGAATATCATGCCAACTGTAACGTAAGGCGGATTTTATTCACCCCGTTCATAAACGGGAATTCAATTGCATCTCCATTTAACAGCAGGCTAATTTGCAAATGAGTGTATTTCGTCAATTACTTACAATGTTCTGTTCAAGTGCAACGCAAGGTTGTTGGGAACTCTGGAACTATACATACCCAGTGTATCCCAAGAGGAGTGAGAAAGGTCATCTTCTATCCAAGGATCTCCATTGACCTCATGAGTAGTGTGTTCTGCCAAGAAAATTTCGAATGCCGTGCAAAATCAAACATCAAGCGGCTTTTTCAAAGCACGTTCAGATGAAGATTGCCATGGGCAAGAAACTCATCTAGTTCTCCTGTTAGCACTACAGAAATTGGTAATCGAGTGTCAATAGTGTGGGTTCATTGCTGGTAATTGAAATATTCCAGGGGCGGAATTTTTCAAATTTTTTGGTGACTTCTTCTGATGCAGTGTGGGTCTAAAGTCATTTTTTAATTTTTTAGTAAAGAGCCCCGAGCCCCTTGAAAAAAAACCCACAAATATTGTGAATTTTCCAATAACGAAGCAGGAAAGTCCAGTTACCTTGCTGCCCAAAATTTGCCGCTTTGCAACTACACAAACACTGATGTAAAGTTATCTGCGTCTATTAACGCATAGCAAATGCATGGAGTAATTCACACCGGGACAGAACCTAGCTCTCCGAGATGAACTCAGCAATCTTACGCTGTATATGGCACGAGCTCTAATTCCGGTGTTGGTCTTTCGTTCACAAATTAGCTGCATACTACGAGTATGAACACAATGAACGGCTTCCACTACCATTCTTGGTCAGTCCCATCAACCTTCCGTTGACATTTGAAAAATGCTTTCCCTAATTCCTATAGCAGTTATCAAGTCAAATTTGTCTCCTATTTTTCAACTGTATTGTTTTCCGTATACAGTTATTTCAAGAACAATCGACGCTTACCCATTCTCGGACAAACCACTCTATATCCGGACGCTAAAACGTATTAACTCCGAACAAAGCCACTCAACGGGCCTCAGGTTTTTAACTCATGTGTATTTTCGCGTTTTTCGGAGCACATTCGTTAAAAAAATACATGTTTGACAACTTATCCTAAGTTCTCATTTTAAGTGAAGCTCACTAGACTGGTAGAGAGTTGACTTCTACGGGAGTCTCGCGGATGACTGGCTTCCTCGCTAGTGCGACCTCAACACAGCCAAGTGAGGTCGGTCATATCGAAGAGTTGCTCGTAGCACATGGAGGGTGAAGTTGCCAGTGGCGTACACGGCCACGCTATCGTATTAGAGAGAGATACGTTACTTGAGTTATTGTCCTGTATCTGGGGCCTAACAATCAGATGTTTCGGATCCTCCTTACGGATACAATAGAGATAGTGATCACCATACTACACTGAAAATGCCTGGCAGCGCTCAGACCACCGTAATGAGTGACATCAGTGATGGGTTTGAACAACCAACCAAAGCTCTTGGTGATGCCACTGGTCTGGAAGTTAGTAGCTGGAGAAAAGTTAACGTCCAGCTGGTCACAAATATTTTTGTGGGTGTAGGTAACTATATAGATGTGAAGTGTTGACTGAATACAGCTCACTGTGAGCACCTGCATCAAAATGGCAACCTCAGTGTAGGCTAATTTGGTCGTTTTCTAAGTTAGCTCATTAGAATCTCAACGCCCATTGAGACAGTTCTGTTGAAGGTTGAAACCTTTTGCATGGAAGCCAAATGTGTTTAGACATGTAGGATGCATCATTTGAAACAGTCTATCTTTGTAGTGTTATTCAGTAATTTTGGCCTAACAGTAATTTGGCACCTTTCGTAATAATAATAATGGTAATAATAATAATAATGGTAATAATAATAATAATGTAAAATCACTCAAACGGACGGCAAGCCCAGAGCGATGTTTTGGCAATTTCCTTCGATTTTAACATGACAGCTGTACATTAGGATGTTGTTCAAAATTTACCACAAATCGATAATAATGATGTTTAAATTAGAGAAAAACGTTGGATATAAGTAAAAGGGGACCAAAGGAATAAAAAGGAGTCCCATCTGCTTCAAGGGGGGGGGGCTTGCAATGAAGAGATGCCCGTGTAGTTAGTCATTTGTGGGAATCGCCTCCGTGTATGTATATGCTAATGTCTAGCCGTATCGAAACAACGGTAAAAACAAATAGAATCAGACAAATCAGGATTATTTTGTTGATACCGTATGCTGACTACACCTCTGAGGAAATTATCTGAAATAAACTAGGAGGCAATTGCTTAACTCAATTTACCGGGAGTACCTCGATCCCTCAGAAGGGTCACATCCTCGTGTTGTTTGGTTCTCATAAAAACCTGTAGATCGTGATAACTATGTAGGCACAGCTTGCCACACGTGAGTTAAATGTTCATGCCTCAGACCGGGACGGAGAATGACATCTACTTTCAAAGGCTTCTATGCGGTGTCCACCTCAAAATGTCCATTCCTAAAACGTTTCAACAGAAAATATGAATATGGCTGGAATTTGTGTCCGCTCTGAGGAAGTAATCACAAGGTGGCCTTGGTCTTCTGTGGGTTTCTGTAAAGATGTTCCGTCTAACGCATTATTCATAGCTGCATACAGATCATTTTCAGACTGGCACATGAGCCCATGGACACACATGTACTGTGCAGAACAGTAACTTTGACTTGCTCGAAAAAGATTGCACTTGGTTAAATCTTGTGGAAGACATTTATTGCGTTTGTCCAACAAATTTTCGTCAACTGCTTTTCAGAATGAAGTAAAAACTGGGCAAGCCCGCGCTTAGTAACATCTTCATAACACACATCTCACCCTCTATCTCTTCAATCACACCCTCAAATAGTCAAGTTACACGGCAAAGCCCTTGTTCTAACTCCAGAGTCCGAATCCTAATTCCATCTGTCACATTCTCCACTGTCCTAAACCTGAACAAACAAACGAAGCGCAACAGGGTTTGTCGATGGGCAAAGTAAGAGGATGTGAGTTGCGTTGATGGTTGGGCTGGAATGGAACAACCGGTTGCTTAATCGTGATAAATGTTTCTAACCACCGGAATGACGAATCGTTAATCACGGGTGATTAGATCAATCGCACACACACTCTGGGTTGACAGGCGACAGAATAAAGAGATTTCCGAAATCCAGATCACCACTGCCGCGGCTGACACATTTTCAATCTTGCGGTTGCTCTCGCTCTCTTTCCTCCTTCCATTGACCTACCATTTACTGATACAAAATCGTCCAATCCTCTGTGCTGACTGGTTTTCACAGTTTGTTCGCACTAAGGATTGGACTCATCTTCACGTGTAAAACAGCGTAAGTCCTCCCCGTTCAAAATTCGAACACATCCGGTTACTGGGGTACCAGCCAGAACGTATAGATTAACACCAAAAAAAACTGTGCTGTCATCTAGATGACAATAATCGACGGCGAAAGCGACAAGAGGATAGCAGATCCACCAATTCCTTAACAAATAACCATTTTGTTCGCTTCCAGTACAATATAAGAGCTTCGTAGTACACTAAAGGGCCATTGTCTTTTGGTCCTTCAGTGTGTATTTAAGTCTTGGACAACTGGACTGAATCGCAGCACTGCATTCGACCAAAACGACCATGAGTTGCTAACAAATGTGATTATCCGTATTAAACAATATGGTAGCTTAATCGATAAAATTTCATTTGCGCGTCTTTGTTGGAAGTCATAGACATTCTGAAGCACACTGGATATTGTAAGCCGGCTACCAGAACGTGGGAAGACTTTTCGAATTTCACTCAATATTTTTTAAAGATAATTATTATCGTCTAGCCTTGTTGTGTAATAAATATATTTTAGTGCAGTCTACTTAGCTAGGAAGACCATGCGGTAGCCTTGATTATGTTCAGTTGAAATTATTTCTGTGAGTGACGTAACTCATGGTAAATCCGGCCCCGTTGACTGATTCCCCTGTCTACCGGAGGGCGGAACGTTCATATTTAGATAGGTGGATCTGACAAGCATTATCGACTGATACAAAGAAATCGCTTTTGCGTTCCCTCACACATATCCACCTCATTGCTTGCGTGTTCCAGAGAGTTTCGTGATATAAACCGAATGATTCAAAGCCCACAAACAAACCACAGAATATTCTGACGGTGCGATGGACTGCGTTTTCTTTATCGACAACTTTGTCTGGATTTACACACGTTTCATTGGAGCCGGCTATCCTGTGATACAAAGTGGTACCTGAAAATGTATTACGTCCAAGTGAACACGTGTAGTAGGCCGGCCTCCGTTTTCGGGTTGCCTGTCACATCAACCTAAGTCTGTGAATACCGGCGTGCAGCAGGTGAAACCATGTGGGACTTGCGGTAAGTCATATGTGAAACTAGCTGAGTTAGTCAGAGGGAATAAGGCCCAAAAACCATTAGAAGGGGTAGATCGTAAGCTAACGGCACGAAAAACCGGTGGCCCGTAATTCTCAAATCCTAGGCGGAACTCACAGTGTATAACGGTAGGAGACCGATGGTCCGCAGCATTCACGAAGGCAGCCGAGATACACACGCGCATGGCTAAACGGAGGTAGCCAGTAAGCCACCTAATCTATGAGACGGCGGTCACAGAAAGCACTTCCGACACCGTCGAAGGCTGAACAGAGTTCCAAGTCCGGTGTTTGCACATATGTAAATTAAATATATGCACACTACAGAGCAATAAAAGGCTATACAACATACTTCGATATAATACCACACGTTGCACACAGGACAGAAAGAAACCGCCAACCGAAAACAAATAGACCAACCGGTGACCCATTCAGAGGCCTGACATGAAGAATGACACGAGGTGCCCTCATTTTAAGGGGTGGTACTTCCTTGGACGACAGCGAGGACTGTTTACCACCCTATACACGGTAGACTGACATCCGTTTCCCGACTGACCTGTCACGTCTAGCAAAATCAACAGACACCCGCACACAATGGGTAACGCCAAATTTGCTGCATGTTCACTTATCTGAAATTCCTGTAACCCGATTATATATATATATATATATATATATATATGTATATATATATATATATATATGTATATATATATATATATTCCGCTGGCATTTCGAAGCTTCTCCCTGTCGATAGCGGTTGTGCTACTAGACGACTGCACGCAGCCACGATAACACAAACGTTTTGTGCGGAAGCTGAGCGGCTACCACGGATGAGTCTATGAATCCCACAAAGACCCTCAGGAATTATCTCATTGGTCAATCAGACGGAGGTCTGTTTAGAATCACCATACTGTCTTAGCATGACTGCATTGCTATGAACATTAGCACTTTATCATAATGGTATCGGATGTCAGTTCAGTTGCACTTCAACATTACGTCCTTCTCCGTTGAAATCTGACGCAATTAGACCCACGGATTGCTTTCCCTGAAAGAGTTAATGGAGTAGAGCATGCTTTGAAGAAGATTGCAATAATGCCCATTCCCAAACCCACCTGGATTACTGAAGTGTGCTATCCCCTGGAGTGCTATTTTCAAGAGGAGTGTGACCTACTAGTCTTGGTAGAAAACTGGTTGTTATGCGTGAGGCCTGACCACTAGGAGAACTGGGTAAACATTCAGTGTTTATGGATTTCATCCGCTTCTCTCCGTACACTCCAAGAAACCCGTGCACTGTGGCAATGCCTAGTACATTACGTTCCAATGATGTTAGCTGCCGCTTGTAACCAATCAATTCTGTGTATGCCTGTCCACCCTAACCACAACTGATGGTGTCGTAAAACATTAACGCCATCCGAGTTTGTCTGAAGTGAAGACAGTGGCAACGATCATATCTGTTTCACTTCACATACGTCAAGCTCACCAGACCGTCGAGGCTCTAAGTAAAATAATCGAAGGAGCTTCTACACTTATGGTCTATACTTACCACTCTACTCATAAGGTTGCTGAAAACTCTTCGGCAGCCCACGACCGGTTCCGCTGGTCTTTGGGGTTATCAGGTAGGAGCAGTCCCCGAGTTCCCGTCAACATCACAAACAACATAAACGAAAGATTCAGCTGGGTCCCAGGTGATTCTCCCGTCAAAACCAAATTGCTGTGTAGATGAGTGCATTTCGCTAATTCCGGGCAAATTGGGTTCAAGTAGAACATAGGGTTGACGGAAGCTCGGGGACTGCGCCTACCTGATGAGCCCCAAGAAGGGCGAAACCAGTCGTGGGTTGTCGAAGGGTTTTCAGCAACCTTATGAGTAGTGTATTGCGCGATATATCGAATATCGTGCCAACTGAAACATGCGGTGGCCTGGTGCAGTACATACAGTTGCTTAAAAACATCATAAACGAGGGATTCAGCTGGGTTCCAGGTAAGTCCTTCGTCAAAAACAAAACTGGTTTGTAGTTAGCTATATTTACTAAGCAAACCACATTAGGTTCTCCGGAAAAAAAAATTCCGCGCACTTTGGCTTACTTTTTGGAGAATCTGGGGATAGGTTTTTGAGTGCAATAAGTTCCTCATGCTCAAAAGGTGGTAAACCAGCAATCAGTGGTTTGCTTATAATCAACCCGAATCTGTCTCTAGTCTCAAGCTTATAACTGGTTTACATTTGGAGATTTCCTCTTGGTATATAGGACTTTACCCCCATTAGTCGATGAGTGGCCGCTGTGTCTGTGCCCCAAAGGTGAAAATCTACTTACCAGGATATTTTGGGTCACTAACATCTGAGCCAAAATAAAACGACTCGCTTTCATTTTTGGCTTCCAGTCCGTAAGAAAAGAGTATATTTTCGGTATTTTAGAGAACAGCGATGCCGGATAAACGAGGATCCAAGTGACTATATCACAGGAAATCACAGCTCTAAACTAAATTTAAAATGGAAGTTCTAACAGCACCTTTCCGACCTTGACGCGAAATGGAATTCTGTGGCTGGTAGCTCCCATGCACCACATACATTGTTCTGACAAGTTAAACTAGACTGTAAGCAACGATGGGAACCAATAAAAGGTCAAAGTTTGTCTAAAACAGCCTCTACTACACAGGCCACAATCTAGGAAGCATGTCCTGGTTACTCATCAGTAATCGTGTATAACGTGTTTAAAGTGAGTGTTTTCTGTGACACTTATCACTTCTGGGCTCCGTATAGTGAGGAAAGCATGAGGAAAGTATGGCGAGAACCAAGTCTGTTGCAATGAATGTAATTTGACTTCAGTGACTCCGTCACAATGCATCCTCACATTGCCCCTATCAAGGAGGCATGAAAGGTTTCCCACTTCAATCTCTCCTGGACAAAAAAATCTCTCCAGAAGTGAAAAAAAAGATATATTTTGCAAAATACACTCATTTGCAAACAAATTTGGTTTCGCTAGAGACACACCTGGAACCCAGCTGAATCTCCCATTTAAAAACACCATAAACGAGAGATTCAGCTGGGTTCCAAGTGAGTCTCCCGCAAAACCAAATTCGTTTGCAAATAAGTGAATTTCGCTATTTTTTTGCAATTTCGATGCAAGTAGAACATAAGGTTGACGGAAACGTGGGGATTACGCCTACCTGGTGAGCCCCAGGAAGGCCGAAAGAGGTCGTGGGCTGTTGGAGAATTTTCAGCAACCTTATGAGTAGTGTATTACGTCTACATATAAGTTATATTTTTGTTTCCAAACTGGTCGGACATTGCTCAAGGGATACACCGCAGCGGAAATGTTCTACAATATTTTGTGTCACTTGAAGCAATCTCTCAAAGCAGTGCTGGTACACTATCCATTGAGTTCACCGCGACCGTACCTTGACTTGTTCAAGTGTGATATTTTTTTGCCGGAACGTACCGTTCCAGCAACTATGGACTGAACCCAATCAAATCAAGCAAAAGATCACAGAATGCCTCGGGATATGATTAGTTCCCATTAATTAACATCATTCTGAGTGCAATCCTGCAAAATACTATTGTAGAGATTATATCATTTTGTATTATCTATTCCAGTCTCGTTTATGCCAATCTAGGCGAGGGGAGGATTTACATTCACAGGCTCATCACGCCTTACTGATAAATCTCAATCGGGAACACGAAAGCTCAAAACGAAGGATCCAAATACCCTATGTGGAAGAGAAATGATGCGTCAAGCTTGCCTGACGCCGTGTACATTCCTACTTACCGCTTCACTATCTACCCAGTCCCAGTCTACTTTTCAACAGTATACCAGTGTACTGGATAGCAGGGTCTTCTGACTCAGACAGAATAGAGAGTAAACCATACTTGCAAACGCGGTTCAGGTCATCCAACTTCAATTGGGATTTTCCAACTTTTTTGAAAAAAGGGCGTTGGACGTACCAGTTAAACATTCCCCTCACAAAGAAACACAATTCCATTAAGGAGATAGTTTTGTATCTTTTGAAGGTATTCCTTCTGGTAATGAGAAAGGGAATGTAGTGTGGCCTATCATTTTATGATGCAACGTGGGGGCCGATTGTTAAATAACGGTAGTATCTAACCAGTCCAACTCCCAGGCAAAAGAAAGGAAGCGAATACAGTGAATTTAATTCGGTAGAAGTGAATAGGCACAGCCATTTTTCAAGCAAAGAGGGATAAAAAGAAATCACAAATGGTGAAGAAACCGTTTGAGTTTCCTTGCTGAATTGGACCAGTTTCCACATGTTCCGCTACTAACAACGTGAAGTTGGACCTCGTCAAGACCCTGTCACAATCCGTACACTGATTGACAAAGACAGTGTATTTACAAACGTTTGCTAAAACTGGGGGAGTAAAACGCAAATGTGGTCGATTGTTTGTACGCCATCGCCTAATCGGAATTCTGCTGTGTTACGGATGAATGACTGGGAGGATACGTGCGCTTTTGCTCAAGTCAGAAATGACAGTGTTGTTACCGGCAATACCTCTAACAGGTCCTCGCCAGCATATTGGGTTGAATATCGGCCATATCTGTACAGGTTTCGGTAAGTATCGGCCAGCAGCGGCATAATCAGATGAGTGGTAGAAAACCATTTTGATGTGTTTGATTCACAAACCATGAGCTCATGTGATCTGTGAAATCGACTGGTGCTGGAAAATTGAAAATTGATGCCGTGTTTCGGTGAACCTCTGTAGAGTAGGGAGTTACATCGTACTTCTTGTGGACTCGTGAATCCATCGTGGGGGGCGGCAAAGCGCCACATTCGATGTTTGCGTAGAAGGGGAACGCAGGCATGCTCGGAGGCAAATACGATGAAACCGAATGTAGGTTTCGAAGCGAGCTCGTATTTTCGTGGCAATTTCTTTGTTCAGTTAATATGAAATCTGAAGGGATGTAAAGAAGCAAGGAACACATTTAGTATCTACTGCCGAGAGCACGGTAGGCATTTTACAAGGGCTGAATCGTAGACGGTACTTCAGCACACTGAAGGTGGCCTCTTCATTGCTAAATAATTTCACCTGCTAGTTCCACCACTCGTATTCATTAGATAGGCATACATAGGGTTATAGAATTAAGGCTGTCACATCACTTCAGACACTATTATAGCAAGAATGGCAGTTTTGCGTAGTTTCTTCGAATTTGTAAGGTTAACAGACTGCTCCACTGTTTCAATCAAAGTCCTAATCGCCTGGTGAAAAGGCCGGGTAAACTTGCTATTTGTCACCAACAAGTTTTTTTCCCTCGCTATTGTGCGTAACATTACTACTGCCTATTCGTATATTAATAAGACCAAATAAAACACCGCCCAGTGCCAGAAATTTCAAAATACATGCAAGAGTTAATCTACGGAAAGTCGCCCCACATCCAGTACTTTCAGTATTCCTTATCTGAACTGCGCCTTTGACTCGGTTACTGGCATTGCCATAAAAGAATGTTTGCCTCTCCAGGGAGTGACAAGTCAGCATTTCGAAATCAGCACATGATGATTTAAAAAATGAAGTGAAGGCTTAAGAGGCGATCACCTTAAGCTTCCTCCACATCAGGTGGCGTCCACCAATGGTGTCAAGTCACTCTGCTCTTTTTCAATTTAATGCCTGACAATATGATGCTACGGGTAAGCGAAAACTCCGGATACACAGACTACATGCTCACTGACTGACTTCACAGATGTCGTCTTTCTCAACTCTCCACCCTCCTGGATGCAGCATGAAATTGTTTTGAAAGGCCATGTATTTTTGAAGTGCGTTTTGCACCTTCACAGTGAGAAAGTCGTACCAGCAAATGTGATCGGGAATACCCCAACCCCGTTTATATCCACAAAGATCTGCTTGTCTCCCTAATGGAGATTTTGTCATCTCTGTGAGGCCAATCTATGCTGAAAAGCCGAGAACCACTGTACAGCTGTTTCATCCTTATTGAGGAACATCAGTAGTGCGCATCTCACGCAACTCAGCGAATTCAGAACCTGTGAACTTCCGGCCAGTGGCTGATCACTTAACGGTTTGGCCTCGAACGGCCGATCGGCAGTGTGATTATCTCGCACATGGACTGGATATATATATATATATATATATATATATATATATATGTATATATGTCAGCCGCTGACATGTCCATTTGCTACGAAAACTTTGGTCACGCCAATCTGGAAAAGGTGATAGATGTCTCCCATTGGGTTGGGCACCTGGTGACATTCCTCGCCGAAGATTCCAGTCCCTGCCATCCTTTGACTCAGTTTGCCTTCTAGACTCATTTTTATCCTGCTTATTTGGCTCAGCGGCAACATTATCATCGTCGACATTGACAGTAACACCAGTTGAGAGCACCAGTGTTTCACAGCCACGTCAATTTATTTGAATAAAGCTCTATTATAGAAAGAAGGAAATGGGCAGGGAGGGAGGTCTAGGTGTAGCCCATCACAAACATCCGAGCTGCCTACACCCCAGTACTAAGTCAGAACATCTAAAAAGAAACTGACAGAGGGAACGGCGCTGACATCGGTTAGCTGTCATGTTGTTCCGTGTCTCCAGCCAAGTAGAGACAGGGTTAAGTGGACCACATAATGGAACGCAAACAGCACCAACAGCGGCAAAACTCTTCGAAAAGTCCTTCATTCCCTTCTGCCATGTCAGTTCCTGTCCACCTTTAGGTTCCCGCCACTCCAAATTAGGCACGGAAAACAGCACCCATCTAGACAGGCTGTAACTTAGCATGCGTAAAACATGGCCTAGCCACCTTAGCTTGCAGTGTTGGCTGCATTCTTTGAGCAAAGTACCGTGTGTAGGTGTATTTCGCCAAAGTACCGTTTACTTCACTAAAGACCCGTCTGCTGATCATTTCATTGCGATTTCGCTGGTTCAAGTCGATTCCAGCTATAATTCTGTGACAATGATGGTAATCGACATGAAAGTGTCTGAGATCCTCCCCCCGTAGTGGCCAAGTCTCGTAGTCGTACATAAATGTAGTCCTTATTGTAGCCTCATTGTAGTCTCATCATTTGAGATCCAGTGAGATCCTGACCTAAAGCTGCCACCACGCAAAGGGTGGAAACGAGCTAGGGAAGATCAAACAATGACTTGACAGCGGAGTATGAAAGCCATTACCAGCAAACTCAATTGCGCTGGTCATCGCCGTCTCCCTGGATGGGGACTCCGAGACGGGACACATCAATGGTTAGAGACGTCGTCAGACATGGCACAGTCGCACCCTCAATGGCACTCGCGCATCCAAGCTATCGTCTTCAATGCATAGCTCCCTTCCCAATCCCCCCACTTAACAGTCCACTGATAGTCCTGTATTTACGCACCAATTTATCAGCTCCCGCCTCCAATGCACAGCTACCTACCCCACCTCCTCAAATCATCGGTGAACGAAACTGTGGCAGTTACAACAAATGTACGACAAGTATGCGGTTCTTACAGCTGATAATGATGATAATGATGATGATGATGAATAAGTGAGATGCCTTGCTGAAGCCACGAGTGACACTTGACGCAGCCACAGCCATTTTTATGCTCTACTGAATCGACCCCCATAAACTCAACCTACGCCCATCTGGAGTGAATAGAGGAAGTTAATCAATGTGGATCCCTATAGAATAGTTTGGTCAAATTGTGACGACAGTGGTTTGTACCTGAAGGCGAATTTCCTCCAAATTCGAAGTATTATAACCAACAACAAACTGAAGTTTGGTTGCAGTGCAGCTGTTCGTGTAGCGACAAATAATGATGAAACAAGGCGGGTTAAAGGACTTTTGCTTGAGAAAGTGCACGTTAAGTTGATATAAGCACACCGCAGTGCCCAATGACCCCCGAGGGTTATCAACCATAAACAGAGACCAATGGAAACAAAGTGTTGTTGGAGCTTACTAAAAAGTTCTGCAGTGAAGGGCTGCAAAACACTGCTTTGCCCTTCTATCTACAGATGCTAAGTGACATCGCACTGGGAAAATATGCCCACTCTGAATTTCACAATTATAGACCACTCTTCGGGGAATCAATAAGAATTCCATTTGAAAATAATCGAAATCGCTTCGGACAATTACCCCTGGACAGGTGCAACAGTTCGTTTACGGCTTTCAGTGGCAAAGAAGGTTCTGCCCGGGCGAAAAACTGACAAAATGCACTTTTTCGTCTGTTCAACCAAATGTTGACATTCAGAATCCGGGATATGTTGCTGTTAGCAACCGTGAATAGTGTTGTCATGGTGTAAATTGAAGGCTGCTACCCGGGCACTGCACTCAGATTTGTTGGTTCTTACTAATTTACTTGACCTTACAATATGTTCTGATGCAGTATTTTACGTGAAGTATGCAAAACTTTGGAGTGTGTGCAGTCTCCCTAGTAGTCTCTGCACATGGGCTTTAAGCTGTTGCATGTGTAAGTTCATGTGTTGTTTGCTGGTGGATGAGGGCGTCCTTCCTATGAATACTCCTATTCACATCCAGATAGGCAGGTGGACGCCAATGACAGGCATCTCTGTGGCTGCTCAGTTGCCACGGCATGACTGTCCCATACAATAACTCTTGAAGGTGTTGTCGGTGACGATATTCCATTCTATTCAAAAAAGGTTTTGCCAGTCAGCAAAACTGGAAGATCTAGTGGCATGCTAAACAACTTGGAATTTTAGAATGACCGTTGGTAGTTCAGAAGACGAGGTTACCACCATTTAGGATGCCCGGACCTTTTTTTATAGAATTCTGGTTACCCACAAATGGTTTACGAATATTCCTGATATACATACGTACAGATATAAGCCAACTCAAAGCCCCTATCTACTTGCGATTTTTGAGCTTCATTCCTATAATGATCCTGTGAGCTGCACTGGCTGTATCGCAGTACCTCAAGTTTCAACAATGCCAGGAAGGCCGATGAAGAACAGTCCAGCAAGGATTTGCAAGTACCGTGATAGGAGAAACCGCATTGCGAAATGATTTGAAAGCACGGTTATTACTGGTTCTTTCTAGAGAAGTACAACAAAATTAGGTTCATTCAGGAGACCAGCGTCTCCGTACTTATGAAGTCACCTTTGTTGTCTTCCCTTAAATAAAGGCTGATTAGAAAATTTCGTTTCAAAGAGTGCACAAACCGATTACCCAAAGACTGATCACTGCTGAAGGGTAGCTGCAAACAGTGAGCTCCAACTGGCTGCTTAAGGACGCCTACAAAGGGGAGGGGTGTTTGTGGAATGTGAAAAGACAAGAAAGCTCAGATAAACTCCGTGTTGGATTCACCGATTCAGGTCCCACTGAACAAATGCTAGTGGACAAACCGAGCTCCAATAACTCTGCTGCCTATGGGCCGAGAATATCACAGTTAAACGAGAGAAAAGCAATTTTCGAGATCAACTGTCGGACCTCATCAACTCTGCTTCTTCAAATGGCTATTGAAGATAATGCTGGTAGCTTAGGTTGTAATGATGGCCGTTAGTTTGTTCGTTGAGCAGGGTAATTTGGTTGCAAACGTCGCATTACTAGTCGAAGTGATATTATCAGTGCCTTGTAAGTGAAAGTGCGTAGTTGTTGCGAGTGCATGTATTGATACAGGGCCATCAAGTGGCTACCTTTTCTTAAGGGAAACTACTCACAAGTTTGCTGAAAACCCTTCAACAGCCAACAACCGGTCTCGCTCTTCTTGGGGCTCATCGGGTAGGCGCAGTCCCAGAGTTTTCGTCGACTTTATGTTCTACTTGAACTTGATGAGCCCCAAGGAGGGCGAAACCGGTCGTTGGCTGTCGAAGGGTTTTCAGCAAACTTTTGAGTCGTTTTCTTTATAGAACATATGCTGGGATATCTCGAATATTGTACCAACTGAAACCTGAAGCGGCCTTTGTGCAGCACATTCAGTTGAGGAATACCGTAAACGAGAGATTCAGTGGAGTCACCCCTGAAAACCCAGTTGATAGGAGAATGAGTGTATTTGTCGTGACTGTGTTTTCCTTCTGGGCGATTTGACTGAGCAAGTTGGCAAGCTACGTGTGACTTAGGGAATTGTACGGAGGTCCTATGACATCGGGTCAATGAACGATCATGGCATAAGATTACTAGGGGCGTGTGGAACATTTGAACTCCCCACAACAAACATGTGGTCTGAGGCAAGGTGGACAGTGCCTCTCACTTAAACACATTCAAACAGCGGGCGGGGAAACATAATCTACCCTGTAGTTTTTCGAGAAGTAGATCTCAGAAGAAGCACAGAAGTGTTGCATGGAGTTTAGTGCAATAAATTTCTCTCCCTGGTACATCCCAACTACATGCAGCTTGTTAAAACCTGCCTCGTCATCCGATTTAGATGTGATACAACCATGTAACCGGGAGGTTTCGCCAAAATTTTGCGAAGTTCAAATGTAAAAGTTGAGAGATAACCTAAAAACTACTACACCCTATTACGAACACACATGAGCCTTTGCCCTGAATTAAACTAGACCAAATTAATAAGGAAGGCGAAGCTGCTTGGATGATAATGAAAAATCAATATCCATCTCAATTCCAAGTAAGAATCCGGCATTTTTTTTCGAAACAATCCAGGATCCGACAGACATGATAACCAGAAAGAATAGACCCTGCATCAAATGAAACGAAAAGCCGGGTTTTTTTTGTACGGGCATGGTCATTGTCACAAGAAATTCCTCACCGAACTGAAAGAATTCGAAGAACCGAACTAGCAAGAACCTTGTTGAGCACCGTTGAACTTTAAGACACCTTTTTTGCGACACTACTTTTCCAGCCACGAACACTGGATTTGGGCTCTATGGCCCACTTGCCCGAACATTTAAATCAACAAACTTATGATAGTGGACCCTAAGACTATCCTAAACCAGCCGCAAAGTGAGAGAGGGACGAAACGGGGCAGCTCGGCAGCGGAACTGTCCAGACAAGAGAAGCCTCTACTACAGGGTGAACTTCTGCACCGACCGTGCGCAGTCTGTTACGCAATATTTTTACGATGCAATGATGCCCCTTTGGTGCAAAGAAAAAAGTCAGCTAAATGAGGAACTTTACGTGAATCGAGTCCTTTGTTCATAACAGGCGAGGTTTTGGCTCGTGTCCCAATCGGGCCAATAGTTGCTGCATATGACTAGCAGTGCGTGAGCAACCGAAGTATGATTGACGTAATCGCTCTGACAAGACAAGGTAGGTGCTATGAACAAAACCAACCCGTCTTTCTTCGTGCAAGTTAATCACAATCCTGATCAACCGCTCTTGGCCAAACGGTTACCTGTTCAAACTACTAGCGAGGAGGTCACGGGTTCGAAACTCCGTGGAGTTTCGGCAGATGCGCACTGCTGATGATTCCCATTAAGGATGCAACAGCTGGAAGTGCTCCTCGCTCGTTCGACATAAACTGGCTCTAATTACTAGACGAAAGCTAAATTGGAAGCTGTTTAGTCTGCTTGTGGGTCTCGTAAAAGCCCCCAAAAGGGTGAAAGAAGAATTGTTGCAGTCATCCAGCGGAAGCTTGGCTTTCCGGAAAATGTTGCCAGAGTCATTCGACCCTTTTAAGTTTGGCTGAAATCCCGGAAATTGAGCTGCACTCAACCGAGTTCACAACTGATACAGGAGCGATGAAGGGTTATGTCCCTTCCGCAAGCAATGCTCAGCCTCCATTTAACTTTCTCTGCCTTTGGGCGTTTCACCATGACTATCGGTTACACGGTCATTCATTCACTTCGAAGCATTGCTTGGTCAAAGCACTAGTTTGGTACAGGTTCATGACAAATGAACTTTAAGCTGTGAACGAAATTACGGCAGCTGAATTCAGCCTATAGAACACAGTTCCTAAAAACCTCAGTCTTAAGTCAACACTCATCAGGAGTTCAACACGAATCACCTTGCATCCTGCTAAAAGGCCATACGGTGCTCCGTTCGCAGACTGAACGATCGATACTGAACTGAACGAAACTATGACGAAATCTAGAAACGTATTTGGTTGTCTTAAGAAGCGCATCTAAAGTGATCCTCATTTGCTCACAGATACAATGGCTGCGGAGCATAGGTTCGTTGTGTCGTCTTCACTGGTGTGCGGCAACACGACCTGGATACTCTAAGATGATTTGTTCGTGAACTTGATAGATCACACTTGCAGTGTTTGCGCAAAATACTTCGGATCAAACGGACAAACCTGGTCCCGAACAGCGATGTTTTCCGAAGGTGAAGAACTGTTGGAATCGAATGCAGCCTGATGCCAGACCACCTTCCATGATCAGGTCACCTGCGACAAAATTTGCATCCCAAAACGGTTTATCAACGACCATTTGGAAGGTGGAGTATGGACCGACATCCTGCTTCTTGGATAGCCTTCAGGTGAACTTGGGAAATTGTATAAACACGTAAAAACGGGAACAATCTTGGTACTTGATATCTATGCTGTCAACGGTACCCTGAGCAACATTCACTCCATATGCCAAGTAAGATGTAAAACAAAGAAAATCTGCCATCCCTGTTTAAATGCTTACCTAGATGTTTTTGCCAGCCATGTACATTGGCCAATTTCGGCTCACAGGACGGAGCATTAATGCGCTCTGAAAGGCTAATAGGCGTTGCTGAAGAAGTCTGAGAACAGTGCACTTCATTCGTCGAAGCTTGTTGCGTAATGAACCTGTTGAACTGCGGCGGTACTCCTGCTCCCTGTTGACTCAACACCTGAGTAGATGAACACAGGTCACTGTCAACCTGAATGGACTGAGGGGTTGCTGAATGTTGGAGTGAATCATAAGGGGTTGAGATTCGTGGAGGACCGAAATAATTCGGGCCAATGAGTAGTTGGTGAGCAGCCTTCAGATCTGGGCTGGTTTGAGCGTTCAAATTCGATGTGTAGGGAACGAACCGGTTGTTACTGTCAGTCTCT
This sequence comes from Opisthorchis felineus, assembly GCA_004794785.1. Lineage (NCBI taxonomy): Eukaryota > Metazoa > Platyhelminthes > Trematoda > Opisthorchiida > Opisthorchiidae > Opisthorchis > Opisthorchis felineus. Next base: position 236,702 of record SJOL01009509.1, on the reverse strand, counting down.
ATTCGACTGGATTCGGGAAACCTGGGTTGACAATCGAGCTGGTTTAAATGAAACCGCCCAGTGATGTGCCCTCTATCGACGGTTGTAGCTCGGAGACGATTAGTTTCTCCGGCAAATATTGCCTGATTCAGGGATAGTAGAGTAGTGCTCGAACGAAATGCACTAGTTCCCGTCTTTTTTCTCTTCTTCCACTTGGCACGACGATTCTGGAACCAGACCTGAACAGCGAGACGTGAGAAAGAATCAAAAGAAAACTTCTACATGACAAAAGACAAAGTTGTTGATTTTTTGCAGGATTCAAACACCAGTGGTTTTCTCACAAGAAATAAAGCATTGTTTAGCCTGAGAAGATGTGAAACTTTATCACACCACTAAAGAAACTGGTGTACACATGAAATCTGACCACTTGTTTTTTACTTTTTCCCATCAGCTGTTGAAGCATGAACGAAGAATCACGTGTTCTGTGCATTAGGGCGATCACGTGCTCCAGAGCATGCTACATCAATACACAGTTACCCTGATCTGTCAACAGCTGTGAGCTAAGGCAGGTAAGGAAAAATTACCGAACTGGTGCAGTGGTGAACCACCCTTAAATCGCTGTTTGAGGACAGCCGTCGCCAAATTTGGAGTGTAAATTTAATACGACTTACTCTTCACTGATTTCTCTTTCGAAGTGTCAAACAAAATGTGATATACAACCTCCGCAGCGCAACAATGTCCCTTTATGGCCCATAGTTGTGATTTTGGCCTTGTTTTGACCTATAACTGGGATGTTTACTGGTCATGTGATTTTGTGTCATTCATCATTCAACAATGCTAGCTGTGTTGTTATATTGATAATACTATGCTAGTTTCAGCGGAAAGTGTAGTAACTGACTCCCCATTTCGGTTTATGTGACCGGTATTTCAAATTGGCTATTCGTAATGGATGCTTTCAAATTTGAACACTGTCCAGAAGTCTGTCAAAAATTCGCATGCTAATTTATGGCTCTATACATCAGTTCAATGCTATACCGGTTCAATCGGAGGGTCAGGTCGGATTATTATGAATCAGAGCACAACCACCCCACCAAAATCAATGCGAATCTCACGAATCTCTGTTGAGATTCGAATCCGCGACCTTCCGGTTAGCATCTGAAGTCTACACCCTAAGCTGTGAGTGGCCGATCAGCAGTATGATTAACGCGCTCTTGATCGGGGTTTAGTACTAGTAACATCCACCCATGCGATTCGGTATTGGCTGGCACCTCAACTGACCAACGCTCAGATGAATGACTTACTCAGATCATGAACTTTCTATTTGCTGATCAGATAATTTATAATGTGTAGACTTTGAGAAGACCTTTACAGAGCTTGATTTGTTGATTCGACTGCCACCGGGTGATTGATATTCTCACCACTTGTTGTCTAAGCATGCCGTCTTATTAACCACGTTGTTTCTTGCAAGGGGAGACATTTTTTCAGATTGTCAGTGAATCCGTAACAGTCACCGAACGTACCAGCTTGTTCTACATTCCTTTGGTTAGAACAACTATCTAAGAAAATGTGTAATATTCCAAAAAGGGAAGTTGCAGTACACCTTGCATTCAAAATCATCCAACTTAACAGGCCTTTTTTGACGGACTGTAGTTGGACTCAGTCTTACCTGATGCGTCCCTCACCAGGTCGAAGCTTTTGTTCACTAAATCGGGTGAACTTTGAGTAGTATGGTGCCGAATGCCCAGTACTGGGTTGCGTGGTGTTTCTCAGTTTGTTGCGCTATACAAATTAGTCAGTTTACAAAGTTGAGGTTTTTGTGTGTAGTTTGTTAGTATAGATTAGGTCCAAAATCACGTGGCATTTTTGCAATTACGGAATTCCTTAATGCTGAAAACCTGCTTTGACATAACCACCAATGTTTCGCATCGATCTGCTTCTGTTTTCATTCTTTGGCGAACTTTTTTCGGGTCACTCATTTCGAGTGATAGACTAGCTTGCGTAAAATCGATAATTGCGTCATCGTCTCACAGTCCAACCAAACAGATGACAATCAAGTTTGATTTTCGTACAGCTACGAGAGCACTGTTGGAAAATGCATGGTCCACATTCCAGTCTTTCACACCTTTATGGCTAAGTCGGACGAAAAAAATGCATTTTCTGGTCTTGTGTGGTTGTCATAACAACTCACTGGGGCTTGTCCCGGCAATCGGAATTTCTCCACATGTGTGCATACACCTCACACCCATTCCAACCCCACCTGTATCTGAAAAAATGGGGGGAAAGCTCCCGATTTTTATCTCACCCTTACATCTGTGTTAAAATCTGTGTACGAATCAAATAGTGGGTTTCCTGAACTTTTGAAGCCAGAATCGAAGCTCTCGGATGTGCAAAAACTCATCACATGCACGCACGGACGCACACACGCACATACGCACACGAACGCATATTTTTCCATGGGGTTTATAATAATTGCTCGAGTCACGAACTGTCCACCTTGTACCTGACAATTCGATACTCATTTCGTCAACAAAGCAAAGTGATTAGCCAACCAAAACAAGAAGGTGGCAGTAAACAGCATGTTGTCGGTTGTTTTTTGGTCACCCGTGAAAACCACCCACGAGCCGTATGTTTATTACGTTGGAGGGTGGCTACGGATGGCGCACGATAACCAGGGAGGCAAGGTTTGCCTGCCTGACAGCTTCTCGTGCCGATAGCAAGTTTGGGGGAAATGGACGAACTGTTCAAAGGTGGTCTTCTGGAAAAGGTATGAAAGTAAAACATAACGAACACTGACCAACACTACCAATCTATGGTATGCATGAGCTGTTTACCAACTGATATGAGCTGATACTTGAGGTGATGTGAAGTTACCTGTAGCTGATAAAAGTTTCACTAGAAGACGCCGAAGTTGATGTTGGTCGTTGCCAAAGCCGGTGACGTTAATTCCACTAAATAGGAATATTGCTAACGCCACAGGGGACCAAACCAGGGGTGTTTAGCTCTGTTCATGTGAGCCTTTCGACTATGAAATATGGGAAATTTTATCCCCTGGAGGTTTGGATTTCCGGTGACCATCATTTGAGGCATGCCATGTACACGGCTGGGGTACTAAAGGGATCTTAGGTTACAAAAAATACTCCCATGATTTGAACAACCCCCCAATAAAGACTGTCTGTGTCAAAAATGCCAGTCTTCGATAAGTACTCCACAACGGTTGAATATAGTGCATATTTTATGAAGCAAATGAATAGGATTTAGAATCCGCTGTGGGAGTCCAAACTTACCCTAACACAGGCTATAGGGACATCTATGCTTTATTCAGGCAATTTTTTACGTCATGTAATCTGTTGACTGTTGGCTTCCTCAGGCGGAGAACATTATGAACTGTAGGAAAGTTAACTTTTTGAACAGACTGCTTATAGTTTGTAGGTAGTGAGATCTTGAAATTCCGCATGTGAATTACATTCTGTCCGAACCAGTTGGACTACAACGAGAACCCGAACGACACAGCTGCACAACTGTTTCGTCCTTGTTCAGCCTAATCAGCAGTTTCGTAGTAATTTGAAGAGATTTGATTATATTCAGTGGAGATGAAATCTCTCGATACAAGACCACGTGATGTGGTTTTTCGTTATTGAAGGATGAGTGGCGCTGTGTCCTGTCTTGGTGAGAGCCAATCACCCTGATGATCAGCCACTTTTGGCCGAACGGCTGAGTACCCAACCACTGGCCGGACGGCCGCGGGTTCGAACCTCTCTGAGCTTCGTGAGATGCACACTGTTGATGATTCTTAACGAGGATGAAACAACTTTACAGTGATTCTCGGTTTTTCAGCATAGATTGGCTCCACTGACAGGATAAACTCTCTACTGAATAATCAGCAGCGCTCGTCTGAGGAACCCCTGAAAAGACTTGGGCCCACAACCCATCTGGATAGCATTTGAACACAACCCAACCAGGGGCGGAAAGTTGTGGATAAGTTGTGCTCAGGCAGTATACGGCACCGCTTACCATCGAATCATGTCACATTTTATCAGTTGCACTGATAAACAGCCACCAATACCCAAAAGGAATGGTTGTAGGAATTTTACCCAGAATGTTGCGCTTGCAAGAGCTTTGGGATCTGTTCTCCACCACTCGACAAGGATAAACTGTAGTGTACAACAACACTCCACTTCTCCTATAGGCTGAAATCACAGACAAGAAAGAATCCAAGCCTGAAGAGTTGAAAAGTCTCCGTCACTTAAAGAATAGTGTGATTTACCGTGGCAGCACAGTTGAAGTTTGTCCGTTGGGGAGGGCAAAAAGTAAGTTTCTAATCATTCCATTGTAGGAAGCATTTAGCATAGAAAGGTCACCCTAGAGTCCGACGACAGACAACGTAGTTTTCTCCCTTCATCACATTTCACCTGCATGAAGAGAGTTTCCATTCAGTGCTCAACAACTTCACGTGTCTCTTGTCCAATTCCAAGATACCCGAGTAAACACGACGTAGCGAACTATGTTATGCACATAGATAACTGACCGATGAGATTTACGTGTACACTTTAGGGGTATGGTCCGTTCCACGAAAGCTGTACGATGGGCGAACCAGGAAAATTTCACCAGAGCTTCGCATTCTGGAAATCTCCCAGACTGCGTCAAATGAGCATACTAAAGGTAGGCATGGGAATTAACCGCCCTAAAGGAAACGACTCGGTCGACAATGCAACCTGACCAATTAGCCTTTGAGTCGAGGTGGTGGTCTTCCAACATGGGTGAATTTGACGGGCAGTGATCAAGTGGGTCTCTTGTCTGACTAGTAACCATCCGTGTAACCAATCAGAAAACAGGTTTCCGTCTGTGTTTATCTTTTGAATCCCAAACGTGTTCTCAGTAAACCATCGTACCAAAACGTCTTTCAGCAAACCTGATATTAATTACACAAATTAGAGTAGAAATCTACAAGAAAACCATAGGTGAGAGCACTATAACGCCGCTAACGAAACGACTATAGAACCAGTAATACTGTACTCATTCTATCTAATGACTGTCCTCATAATTCTTCTCGAATACGACAGCGTGGTTGTGCACGTCATGTCTTAGGCTATTCGCCGTCCCAGTATCCGTTGATCGACCATGTCCCCAATACCACCGAACTTAAATGGAGCTTCCGAAGTCATAGCAAAAAGGGGTTAAAGTAGTATTTAAAGGTGAAAACATATCATAAGTTCATCATACGACTGTTTTGACTCATCTGTAACAAGTAAACTGCAATAGCACTGTCGACAGATTCCAGTGACAAATGATATGGGGGGAAATACAGAACACATCACTCATACGGTTGCTGAAAACTCTTCGATAAATCATGGCCGGTTCCGTCCTTCTTGGAGCTCATCAGGTAGGCGAAGTCCCCCGAAGAACATCATAAACATAGATGGATTCAGCTGGGATATAGTTGAGTCTCCCCCCGGTTAAAACCAAAGCAATGTGCAAATTAGAGTAATTCGCGAGATGAAATGAAAGTTGATAGCATCAAGAATAGTGATATTGTTGTCTTTAGGGTATCGGAAAGGAAGTCGTGTAAACTGGAAGAGACGTACCCAAGTTCGTGTATTGGGAAGGCTGATTTGAAACATTGGTAGACTGTAAGTCCGATTCTATTAAAGCATATGCATCCGCACGTTACGCGAGTCCATATGACAGTTGCTATGACCGGGGAGTTTCAGCTGGTTTGATGACACCTTGTCACTCAGAACTTTACAAGCCTGCTACATATGTGGCTGTTTTCAAGCCTCTGTGTCGACTGTCAGGTCCTCCCAGGGTCCAAACCCGAAATCAAGACAGCACATGTTACTATGCTGAAGGCTGCAACCAAAGCTTTCCCTGAATTTCGTCATCCCTGCATTCATTTCAAAATAGAGTGTTGGCTCAGCGAACAGTGCACTTCTCAGACAGCGTAACTCGTACAGCTCTATCGACCATTTTGATGACTGCCTTATATTCTATGATGACTCCTAGCTGACTAAATTTTATTGGGAACATTCGTTTTTACAGGTGGTCCAAAACGAAGGGCCGACAAACACCTCAGCTTGAAAAGCTTTGATAAGCTTGACACATCTGTCCAAACTGCCATACACGCTGCCAAAATGATCCGCAGCAATTCCCCATTGACCGGTTCGGAGGCAATGACAAAATCCAGACATCCCCTGTAGCACTTGATTCCCTTCACACCTTTCTCTCATTTTCTTCTGAGGTTTCTTCCTGTCCGTGAGGCCAATCTATGCTGAAAAGCCGAGAACCACTTTACAGCTGTTTCATCCTTATTGAGGAATATCAGTAGTGCGCACCTCACGAAACTCAGAGTTTTGAACCACGACCTTGCGGTCAGTGGCCGAAAACGTAACCGCCAGGTCTTGAGTGACTGAACAGTAGTGTGATTAGCTCTCACTTGTCTAGCTGTCAAAGTGAGTTCCAATGTACTTCGGCTGCTTCGAAATCTACACAGCTCTGCGCGAATGCTTTCCTCCGCGATACTAGCAACCAGCTGAGTGAGCATAAAACGAATCAAAGCCTCTCTTACTGTCAACTTCTCTTCTGTCAACTTCATCCATATGAAGGAAGTGTCTTGCACAGTCGAAATCTTGCTGAAATTCAGATGGTGTAAATCACTGGAAATGTTTGTTCAGCATTAACTTTTTTTCAGTTTTAACAACTCTGCTGGGGACCTGTATAGCCCTGCCGCCCTTCAAGTTTGCAACGGGTTTATGGTCCTCTGCAGTTCATTGTTTCGCAGGTGAGCTATATAACTTGGATAGATAAAGTGAGAGAGTTTCCAAACCGCCAAATTTCGGTCAAGCCTTTTAAGTTTCTTCCCCTAGTTCACCAGTCTTATAAGGACTGGAGGTATTCGACTTTTGCTGCACGTCCATTATTCACAACGGCGATCCCCATACCACTGGAGTGCTTTGTTTCGCTTGGTCCTTGCACTCTAATGGTATCTCAGGAACTTCGTCCTGGCACTTACAAGTTGCCTTTGGGCTGCTTTATTTGGAGTGTCCCGAATTTCTATTTTGAATCAGTGTGATTAGCGGTGAGTAGTTCTCACCAAAATATCTTGCCAACGTTCTTGTCCCAGTCCAATGGCACCCACGGCAGCTGCTCAAAGCCCCATTGACTTTCCAGTGCACTTGTTTATCCACTAATCTTGGCATGGAAATTGGACAACATTATGATGCAATTCCCTGACTGTTCAGCTCTCTTATGTCCTTTTTTGATCAAGTTTTTCCCAGTAAACCTTGAGACAGTTTTTCATGAGGGATACACTTTGGCACATACCCGGATACTGCGCTCAGCTCCACGGAAAACTTTTGCAATCAGTCACTTACTAAGATCTCTTCGCCATGCAACGTTATCGTCCGTTGTGTGCCATGCTCACTCCTTGAAAGCGTCCGCTTTGTCCGCCCCACAATGAGCCATGCGTTTGTTACTGAGACTTCCCATACCACAAACATTGTCAGTAATCCTGATCGTCCATTTGTCTAATAGGGTGAGTCCTCCACCCAACTACACGCAGATGAACAGTCGCTTGATCAACAACCAATAAACGAATCCGAGCTACCAATATCGCCAGTCTACAGCGAACTTAGTCTGAAGAGCGGTGGTCGCAGGTCACTTCTAGCACCCTTGCAGGTATACGGCCCAGGAATAAATTATCTTAAGACGGGCTATTTGCAGAGCCAAATAATAGAGTTTGGTTCACATGACACTGGCACCTCCTGCATAATCACAGAGTAAGCTGCTTATACCCCAGAGGGCATGTTTGGTAGACTAACATTATCAGCCGATGGTTGTCCGACTGGATGCTGTTTCCCACATCGTCCATCCTACAGCAGAGAGTGTCAGATGATAGAAATTTCCCCACGAAACGAAAGGGACAAACAAGCAAAAGGACAAACTGGAAGCCTGTAGTGGCCAACCCCACAAGCCTCCCACAGGTTTGGACGGTAGTGCATTCCCGTACGATCTCGGAGACCGTCTATCACCGATACACGTTTACATGAGCACAGATAAACGTTAAAACGCACACGCATGGTTAACCACTGAGCGTGTTCAAGGTATTAATTGTTACCAGGTAGAGAAAATCACTATACCGTACCAATAATGACGTAAATTTATCCCATATTGGAACACACCATAAGCCCTTATAACTGTGTAAAAGACATGTTTTTCGGAAAAGAGACGGTTTTACTAATCATACAGGATTCTGAAAGCCCCCGCTAGAGAAGCGGAGAAGACTGATTTCGATATTTTGAAATACCCTGCAACTATGACTTCAACTTGGTAGATTCCATGTCGAAAAACAGCGGATGTGTTGATTTCGGTACAAATCGGATTTCATAAAAGAGGCCTGGAGTCTAACAGTCTGCCCATAAAATAAGATATTTCAATTATGTCCTTTACTATTATGCACCCCATTCCCAGGAGAACTGACCAAACATTCTCAAAGCATGGGTGGTTGCATAAACAACAATTTTTGTGCAATATTGTTAGACCTAACTGGGAGTTCAACAGCAAGCATCAACTTAAATGTAAGACGTGAGCACTCATTAATCAAAAAAGCAAAAAATCTCAGCAGTGTTAAATACATCTCTGGCTTAAAACCATTCGTTGATGGTAAGTTGCATGATCACCTCACTGCTAACATACAAGCCAACTTGTGTGATAGCCATAGTTTCGGCGGTTCGGGTTAGAGCCGAACTGTCGGTGGGATGGTGCTGAGAACAGGTCGCTTGTATGACCGCCCAAACCAGAATAGGGCTGCTCGCCTCTGTTCTTTGAAAACTCATCCGATCATCCATCCCAAATCAGAGTTTTTGTAAGCTGACTTTTTCGTCTGTCTGCACGCTTGCCGGAGTACACGTACACATGCACGTACTTACGCACGCACGCACGCATACATTCACACACATACATGCGCACACACATGTACGCACACGCACGTACAGACGCGTGTGGACTGACAGACTTGCATGTTGCGCGTTTTGGGTAGAAAACACGGTAACTCTGACCATGCTCTCCATTTTTTGCATCAGAGAAGCAGGGTAGGCGCGAGTGACCAGTGAGCGATCTAAACTGGATTGGCGCGTGAATGTCCTGGTCATCAAAATAGACAATAAAACTTGCTTCATTCAATGAAATACTGCTGCTGTCGTGGTTGTTGCTCGCTTTTCCCAGCAAACCCGACAAACTGGCCGAACAAAAATGGCAGCAACACATGGACATAGAACCAGTAGAACATGAGGTGGAGTTTGGAATTTTCGTCACCACAAAATACCGGGAATAGAGTACGGAAGGGAATTATTAATTAGACCTTCTAAAAAGCAGAGTCTGGTGTAGAAAAAACGCACTTGATGATTAAAAATTACATTAAAAAACCAGCGCGACTGAAGACACATCGGAGATGGTGACAACGATGAGTTTGGGACAACCGCTATCTCAGATATACTGAACTATTCAGAAACTGCGGGGTCTTGACTCCACCAAAATATACGTTGGAATATGGTAATTTTACCGTAAAATAAGCAACATATTAGTACTGAACTTAAGGGTAAATCATGCCGAAACATTCGAAAACACTTGTTACTCAAGGCTGCCGATGAATATTGAAAGAACATTCTTAAAAAGTTGCTACTGAAATTTATCCCTTGCGGTGCGAAGAGCATCAATGCGACGGGAATTCGAATCGCGGGGCACTGAACCGAGGAAAGCAGTCACTCATGTGAAAAAGATCGTCGAATTTGTTGAAAAGAAACACAATCCTACAAGCAGAACCCGGAAGTGGTTTGTATGGCAATATACTGTCCGTTTTTTACACGGCCGATGAAACTTGTTTCGAATTCTGAGAGAAGTAAACCAAAAATTTTATTTGTCTCAACAGTGACGATAAACTTAATTAGCAAAATACACCGATTTGCAAATTAACTTGGCGTTAACAACAGATCCAACTGAATCATTCATTTATTCTACTCTCCTGCCTAATCTGCTGCACAAACTCGGCTGCTCCTTGTTTCAGTTGGTATGATATTGAAAATATCGTAGTGCATTTTCTTGACGGAGGACACTACTCATAAAGTCACTGACAACTCTTCGTTCAGCCGTAAAACCCTTTCGGTGCCTAACTGCCATGCCACCCGGAGGAAGCACGAGGGCTGGGATACTGCCAGGTTGCCCAAGCCTAGACAGGGGAAGTCGAGAGGCGGAGGTCAGGTTCGAATCACGGACATTCCGGTCAATAAATTCGGGCTGTAACCACTGAGCCATCTCGCCCCATGACAACTCTTCAACGGCCCACTATCAGTTTTCCCCTTCTTCAGGCTTATCAGGTAGACACAGTCTCCAGGATTCCTTTCAGCCAACCTTATATTCTGTTTGAACCCAAAACACACGTAATTCTCCAGAAACACTTACTTTAAAACCAAACTGGTTTTAACGAGATTGGACCTACCTGACGATCCCAAGAAGAGCGGAATCAGTCATAGATTTTTGAAGTTTATCAGCAACCTTATGAGTATTGTGTTTCACCCCCAATATCTCCCAATATATTTGTTCGGCCACGGCCAGACAAGCACTACACAGTGAGTTTCGGTAGGTTACGGAAGACCCTTGAGAACAAGTTTCGAATAGCTAACTGTTTTTAAGCTTTCAGATGAGGAAAATTCATGAAATGCTTAAATATCAGAGGACGTTTGATACCACCAAGGTGAACGAGTAGGGAACTTCCCTCTGTTCCTCTGTTGCACATCCTCTCACTGCATTGTACGAACTTATCGAAGTTGCCTTGGCTTTCTGGCTTGGCACGATAATCCTTTCTAAGAGAACTGTCGTTCACAAAGGAAGGACAGTACTCTGACGCTTTCTAAACTTGAAAAACTCAATTATCCAATAGAGTCCAAAAACACGATCTTCAAGCTATGATAAAACTGTCCACTTAAAATAAAAGTGGATTCTCCGAATATCCGGTTGCAGAATGTACATTAGCGAGACACACGCTACCGAATCAACTTCCTGAGCTTACGTAATGATCAGAAGTTCACGTGACCCAAGTCATTGCCCACTAGCAATGTATGTACTCTAACCACTACACAGTTTCCCTCAGACAGTGAACTGGTTTCGGGATCTTCCGTATGCTGCTAGACCCCATCGTCTAATTTCATCCATCCCTACTGCTTCGGTGTGACATGTTCCCAAGGGCTAACAATTCGGCCGTTGAGCAAGCCGAATCAAGCTTGAAAATACTTGTTAGCGACACAGGGTGGTCACCCAGCCATGATATTGTCTGATATACCTAGACGAACAACATTGTGATGTTCGCACTTTGGCAATTAACGAGTAAGGTCGGTAAACAGACATCGGCTTCTCCTTGCTACTCAGTGTTTTGTTTCCCAGAAGGGAGAAGGAATCAATGACAAAAAAATATTATCTCCTTGCTTTAGGTCCTCCTGAGGTAATTAACCCGTAATCGGGAGTATCACACTAGAAAATTCAACATTCATATCGGGCATACACTCAAGTACAATATAGTTGGTTGCTAATCATCCGCTTATCACTAGTTCTGTCCCATATCCCTCAAGTGATGCAACCTCTCCTTGGGGGCATGCTGCATAGGATTGACAGCAGTAGCCTCTCCAAATTAACCTTCAGCTTGTTCCAAAAACAAGCAACAAACAAAGAAGCACAAAATCCTCTCCGATTTTTCCATATCCGAAAGGCTTACTGCCATTTTGTGAGTAGTGGAGTTGTTTCATTAAATTTTAAAACGAACCGCAAGGCCTGTGACGATATTTGACAACAAGGGAAGACGAGAGTGGCATATTTCACTAATGTTTCATCCTACGTTATTCCAAAAAAATGTCCAAACTCACACTTCTACCAGTTCTAGCTACGTAAACTTCGAAGTGTTGGCCACCAGTAGCTTCAATTTGAGTCGGATAAGAAAAGGGGAGTGTTGTGTGATTTTAGCCCATTTAAACCACTTTGAAAGATGGTTTGTCTTAAACACCTCAAACGCAAACCACTTAGCCGAAGCATCATTAGGCGCTTCGCACCTCTCATCCTCACCCACATTTCTGTAGCAGACTGGCCTCCAGAGGCACAACCTTGTGAAGCTTACGGAACAATCTGACAAGCAGTCGCGTGTTTGAAACAAGGTCAAAGGAAGGGTGGTGACGACTGCAGGAAGATTCTGCCATTAGGGGGATTGCTGTCCGCTGACTGAGTTGTGTGTGTTTTAGGATTCCTATCACGCGTGAACTGATGTAGAGGTGATAATCATATGCCGTGCATGGTGTTGTCCTTCACATGTGTGAGTAGTGCACAAATGATTTCTTTCGAAGCCATTTATTGTCCAAGTTCAGTAACGTCCCTCCTGTTGTAGTCATGGCGATCTGAGGTAAACAATTCATAGAATGTCTTCAAATTGCAAGTGATAGGTTGAGTGGTCGTGAAATGGGCATTTCAGTTCCGATTTGACTACCATCCATCAGGATGTCTCAACAACTCAAGGAGGTCCTGGTATTTGAGAAATTGCATGTGTGTGACACCACAAAAAATAAGTTTAGAACACGAGGTGTCCTATACGTGATAAGATTATCAGACAAAAAGCGACTATTGTGTTAGAAGCTTCAGCTGCTGAGATCACAGCACTTTCTGAAGTTAAACCCCTGTGTTTCGTTGAGCCAAACTTTCCCTGCCATCCGAACATACCTTATTCACAGAAACTGAAGGCTTCAAAATGCGAAACCAATTACCACTGGGAAGACGAGAAACTAATAATGGTGATTACTTTCTGCGTCAAAAGAATCGGAACAGGTTCGTACTGGATTTGAGATGTTATCCGAAAGAGTGAAGCTTGCTCACGCTTATTAGTGCACGTATTACCTGTTGGTAACACTCTAGCTTTTCAACTGATATTTCGTCTAGTAAATAAACTCAGTCCGTGGTGAAAAGTCAAAGAACGCTGCACCTCCGTGAGCTGCCCGTCTTACAGATCTGTGTTAAGCGTCGATCAGTTAATCATCCGGTCGATAGTTGAACACTGTACCTTTTGTCAATGAGTGACTGATCATTGTAGACATATGCGGCAAACTAACAAGAAGTCCAAACCTAGATAACAGGACGAATACAACCTACGACCAAAGAATTTAGTTAAGAAGCTCGGCAGGAACGCAGCTAGTGGGCACCGTTATCCTGTTACAGTGGTGTAAGTTTTGAAGAACGTGTTTCGACCCCTGGCATACAAGGTTGGGAGGCCGTTCGTTAGATAACTACCGGTTGACCAACCTGGTATCGGAAACTCTGACTGTATAGTACTAATTCCACCCAGTCTAATAGATGTACGCAAACAATCACGTAACGATAAGCTCCAGTCTAATTGCGACAGGAATCGCTTATCAACAGTAGAATCGACTTGCCAAAAGGTGGTGCACAGTACCACCTGCCATGTGGCCCAGTGTTGACAAGACCTCAAAAGAGTGACAATTCCTCAGATGGGAAACTCATTCGGAGTGTAAAATGTTCTCTTTTCCTGGGCAGATTACTTAAATTTTTGGGATATTAAGTAGATAACCCCCCCTAAAAAGGACACCCATCTTACGAAAAACTAACATTTCGAAATGTATCAAAATACTGCTATCGAAACGGCACCTGTTTCCGTTGGATTATATCAGCCATACAATTTGAGGTAAAGCACCAGGATGTATTCTGAATCTCAAATTTCCTTCCTGTCTCCATTGCTAGGTAAACCTTTAGGAGACCATTTTGTTTTCAATGGTTTAACCAGTTATCGTGTTTCATGCTCATGGTGATTAACTTGTTAATCAGCTGGAGAGCGTTCTTACCGATTTCAGCGCGAAAGTAGTCCAACAGTCCAAGCATTGATCGGTGTAGTAATTGAGAGGTAGAATAACGTTTTCGAGCGGATTTTTACTGTCTAAGGTTTGGATAGCCTTGTGATACCTTATCCGAGAACACTACACCTTTTAGTTCGAATCAAGTTCATGAAACATCCGTTGATTTTTTCCCGAGTATAGTGATAACACTCAACAGGAGATCAGGGGTTGTTGACTACAATTCATATAGCGGAATACGTGGCTTCAGCACGTTCTCATCGTACATTCACAGCGCACGAGATGGTTATTTTTCCTCGTTTCTAAACTTCACACGCTTTTGTTATAAGACAACCCAGATTCTGCTGCATAATATATGAGTGAACAAGAACGCCCCAGAGCTGAACTGGAACGGCCAGAATCCCGTTTACCGGATGCGGGTTCTATCGCCTGAGCTACCGAGGGTACTCGTTGTCCCTCAGACTAACGCGATTCACTGCGCCTCACAGTAATGGGTCAACAGCCAGCATATCTGAGTACAATTAGTAAACTTCCTGAGTAACAGTGGGCCAGCCAAATGGCCTCAGTGTGAAATTTCAGAAAGTAGGATAGAATCGGAAGATCTTGAAGTGTAAAATCCAAGTACACGTAGCAGGAGTAAAACTACACACCCAAACTGGACTTGAGCCGCTTATCTACAATTATACCTCTTTCGCTCACCCTTGTGTTCTATTCGAACACGAAATTGGCGAAATACATGCACTCGTAAATTCCATTGGTATTAACGAGCTACTCAGATGAATCTCTGGTTTACGATATCCTCCAACCGAATAAATACTGGAACAACCTAACCATCGTACCAAATGAAACATGATGCGGTCTTAGTACGACACATTTAATAGAAGAATATCATAATCGAGAGATTTAGTGGAGTCTCCTGTCAACACTAACGTAATTTGAAATTGCCTACAATATGGTGTGTAAGTAAAGCATGAAGTTGAGGGAAATTCAGGTACAACTCTTTCCTGATGAGCCCCAAGAAGGACAAAACTGGTATTGAGTTGTTCTCTGTAGACAAGACGTTTTTTAGATCTGGGTTTTCATTGGAATCACGTTGCTAAAACAACATGTAAGTGTGAGATTAAGCTTCTAAAATAACGAACACATTTTTGAGCATAAGGATTACACTGATTTGTAAAGTAAGAAATTATCGACAGTGCAGATCTATCCAACGTGAAACTCACCTGTACTCTGGATTCCGTCAGTCCCACTCGCAAGGCTAGTTCTTCCCGCATAAAAATATCCGGATAGTGCGTTTTGGAGAACGCTCGCTCTAACTCAGTCAACTGGATAGGAGTAAAGCGAGTACGGTGTCGTTTCTGTTTCGCACAAGCAACCATCGCTGCAGCCATTGAGGCAGCACTGGTCAAACACCCATCTACCAATTTGGGATTGTCCATCCTGATCCCACTGTCCATTTCAGTCGTGTTGTTTGAGTCCAAAGAAAGTGGACTTTCGGACTCCATAACATTTGAATCGAATGTATAGGACTGAGTAGCTGAGTAGGGATCAAGCTGTGGAGCTATCTGCATTTGGATTCCATTCGAATATTGCGATGAAAACTGACCATCCAAGTCGACTGTCTTTTGGTTCGTTACCCCAATGGAATCGCGAGAACATCCTCGTAGAGTAGGATTTGCGTGAAACTCCTGTTCTGGATTACGGTCGTCAAAAGAAGAATTAAAGCAATCTGTAAGACTGTTCCTATGTCCCGACTTTTCTTCACGATCTGAATCTAACTGTCCTTGCTCGTAGGCATTTGTTTGATCAGGAGTTTGAATTCGACCGATAGATCTTTGAAAAGGATGAATCTGTGAATAAACAGACAAGATTATACATATAGGGAAAGGTAATATGTTCAAGGTCATATACGGAACAGAAAAACGCTTGAAATTTATTGGCTCATATATTCGTCTTGACCTTCTTCCGTTTACGCTTCGTTTCTAGTTAAATTTCAAAGCAGAAAGAATTTATAATTAGCAAGAAGACCATGAGTAGTAGATCGGGTTCGTAGGGAAACGGTGTGGCAGGAGTTGGACATCGCTTGACAAACAGAGATTGTGCTGACTGGAGACTTAACTGCCTATCTCGACTTTTGCTCATGTAAATATGGGCACCTTCTCGGTCATTAAAGTTACTTCACGTACAAATCCGCTAAAGGATAAGACCGATAACTGATGGGGATATTTTGCTTTGATGAACATGAGTTTACTTGGAGACGGGATGCCAATACCAGTCAGCATATGGTTAGAGTTCTTAAACTAAGTCTGTGCCCGGGTAAATGCAACCTTCTGGACGGCAGCGAGACTTCCCTAATTCGTCTGCATTGTTACTGAAATCGGATGATCTAATCCTTCAAATCCTACAGAGCTTTCTTTTCATGCCCACTGTTGATCGTTGCTGAGGCAAACTACACCTTGGTTACTCTCAGCTGATTCTTCTCGCCCGCCTAAGTAGTATGTCAAGATGCAGCCGTACAGTCTGACCACAGATATGAACTGGCAATGTTTTGGAATATAGGTAGCTCGGGTGCGCAGCTTGGTTGTTGGTCTGTTCGCCGAGCTTGGCAGTTGGATTGCAAACGTTTCATCACCAATTGAGGTGACATCGTCAGTGCGGGTGGGTCTCAACTCAACCCCGCACTGACGATGTCACCTCAATTGGTGATGAAACGTTTGCAATCCAACTGCCAAGCTCGGCGAACAGGCCAACGACCAAACAGATATGACCTGTCGTTTGTAGGCGCCAATTCTATTAGCCAGGAACATTTCCTCCCTTCTAATAGCCTAAACATCAAGGGTATAGAACTCCACTGCAGTTAAGACGACCCTGGTTTGTAAGGTGTGTTCGCACAGGATACCTAGGCTGATTCAGTTAGATTACAAAAAACTTAAAGCTTTTTCATTACTAAAAGCGCGTTTAGTTCGCCTTGCTTGAAAACTCGGCATCTCTTGCTATTCCCCTTACCCTTACGTTTTGCCACGCACATAATTCGAAACATTCCGATCAGCTGTTTTGGCTGTTGACTATCTAGGTTTCCAAACGCCCTCTGCTTTATCCACGGCCATTCGTGTGTAGCATCGACCGGCATTCCGCTCGATTACCATTAGTCCGCTGCTCCTCGGGGAACTGGTCACGTGATCGAACTTAGTCACTAAGGCCGCTAAAAGGATGTGCGTGCGAGCTAACACAAGAGATTGGGGTGATGGGGATTAGAAACGGAAATTGGAGGAAACTTGACTGTGCATGTATCACGGGCATACTTTGGAGGTCTGGCAAGCAACGGAAACAGGAGAGAGAAGAACAGGGACTTCGTGAGATTCCAGACCGGAAAATGCAACAAAATAATGTCAGGATGTCCACCAAAGTGGCCAGTATGAAATCAGTTATTGGTTGTCACAATAAAATGTTCAAGAAAAAAGCTTGGCCAGTATTTAACTGTGTTTCTGCTTCGTCAATCTCTCGAGTAGTTTTGATCCATGCGCAGTCGGATGGAAGGAACCGGAACCATCCAAGCCATACCAGGTGAGCTCGAGATAGCTCAGGGGTTAACGCACGAAATTACTGCCCACAAGTCCGTGGTTCGAATCAAACCATGCTATCTTGGCTGCTCTTGTCTTGGGCTTGGGCAGCCTGGCATTGTCTGACTCCTCGTGATTCCTTCGGTTGGATGGCATGGCAGCTAGCCACCGAAAGTGTGATAGACGAACGATTATTTATTATTCATGTTTTTAAACTAAGTGACAAATGAGCTTGAGTCATACTGACCGTTTTAATCCTGAGTATTCGTCAGTGAGAAAAACTGAAACCTTAGATGGTTATATCTGAGAATGTATAAAAATTTGTTTACAACCTAGCTGAGGTTTTCAAGCATGATTTCCAGCCACACGAACCTTAACTACCACAACAGTTCATCAAGAACAGACCCCATCAATGAGAGATTATTGTCCCGAGGAGAGCACAGTAACCTTCTGCGTTATCCACAATTAACTAGCTAGAACACAGTCCACTGAGCTACGGGAACGTGATAATGTGCGCTCCAACGAAAAGGCAAGTAGAACATAAGCAGCGCATTGGAGTTCAGCTACATAGCCCATTCGCTCGTTCACAAAACAAATTTGTGAATTTTCGTGTAGGTTTCCAAACATTTCTGCTGTGCATACCTTGGCGCACAGTGTACGATACCACTGCCTTTTGTATTTTTCTGTGAATGTGTAAACGGTTGGACCAGAATTGTTAAGGAAACATCTTAGAAAACAGTACTAAGGGACACCCCTCCGAATAACAACTACTTCCCTCCCTGAAAGACAGGGTTCGGTGCGCAATGATGCTGATTTATATTCTAATGGTTCTGAAATAAAGACTTTAAGTTTTTTATCTCCAGAAATCCTCCAGAAGCTAGCATGGGACGCGCCCGCGTCTCAATGAACCCACTAATGTTGGACATGAATAAATGAGCTGCTTACTAGGAAGCGGCACCTACCAAGTGATGGTCTACCTACTACATATTAGTGGATGTGGTTGAATAGTCTACTACGGTGATAAAAGAACTACGTGAACGCCGCTCATTATCATCACCACCGTGTGCGCTGGCCTCAACACTCTTCAGACATCTGGAGATAAAATGCAGGTAGGATCGAGTACATGTCCCGCTTCTGAGCTTTACCGAAAAAGAAACTCCAGTGAAATGTTGTGGACGAAATGGAACAGTTGCTCAAGAACAGGAAGAAACATGTATAGACGCTCAAGAGGCCTACTAGAGTTAGTGACGTCGCATCCGGGTAGGTTAGAGTAGGTTATGCCTACGGGAAGTGGCTTTGCAAGCCCCGAATAAAACCGAAGAAAGTAATCAATATGCTGACCATTTCTCGGATCAGTAAAATAAATTATATGGGGAAAGCATGATGAGCTGGTGCTCCGGTTTAGTCACATTGGAGCTGTCAATGCACCGTAATTTAAGAAGGCGATGACTTATTTAGCTACGTAGATGATAGATGAAAGTGTTGTTGTTGTTCTTCTAAGCCAACTGGTCATCCCAAAGGTCTGAGGAGCCTCAGCTTGCGTTCGCATTTAAGTCACTATTTTTAGCAGTCTATGTCCTGTCCGGACGCAAATAAGCTAGTCATTCCAGAGGGGCACAAGG
Organism: Opisthorchis felineus; assembly: GCA_004794785.1. Classification (NCBI taxonomy): domain Eukaryota; kingdom Metazoa; phylum Platyhelminthes; class Trematoda; order Opisthorchiida; family Opisthorchiidae; genus Opisthorchis; species Opisthorchis felineus. The sequence continues at coordinate 217,655 of SJOL01009509.1, read as the reverse complement.
CTCGGGTTTGATTGCTCTTGCCGAATCTACCCTACGGGTTTTAGGAAGCTCGCTTTTTAACATAAAGATTCAACCGATAAGAATTCTGTCGGGAACGAGGTTGTGCCCTCCATCAGATCTCTTGAGAAACCCTTTACAGAGTCTTAGGAAAGCCGTCATAGATAGTGGCATATGGAAAGGTTCTTCAAGAACAAAGACTCACTCCTGTTAAGTACTTATCATAAATTAGAATGACTAGTCGGTCAATCAACAGCTGCAAGTACGCTTCGATAAACCAGAAGCCGAAGGTTGTAACTCTCTCTCCATAGCTAGCAGTTCAGTTCGAAACCTGTTAAATCGACCTTAAAACTGGAGATAGAAACAGTTTTCCTTATCAGTCGAACCAATCTACAAGTTGTCAGGTACCGTATTGAGTAAAAAAACAGCACATACTTAGGTCGTTGTGTTCTGAAGTTGATGGATAAAAACTGTAGTAAAGCCCGGCTTCTAGCCAGTTTCCTTTAATGACTGGTAGCAAAAAACGTAGCAAAGTGTTGCACAATTCATCATCCCGTTATGCGCTTTCCAAAATCACAAAATATACGTTAGAAGCCTTATCGACTCCCGAAAAGCTTCCTTACTGGGAGTCGTCACGTGGGCGCGGATTGAGTAGACAAGTGACCCTTCGAACCGACCTACCGTCGACCAGTTAATTGGTGCCGGATGTTTTAGTTGAGCAGTGGTCGACCCTCATCCAGGACCTGGTTATTGCCAAGTCACAAGCTATTCAGCTAAAACAATCTGACTCGGTACCAGTGGAAGCCCTTCACTGTGAAGTCTTTTATTAGCGAACACAAAATAAGCAGTTACAAGTCATTAGACAGGGAAGTAAACATCTCATATGCACATAGTCTCTAAAAACTGAACATCCTCACGCGTCTTCGTGCACTTTCCTGTATATTCACTGACTATTACACAATAGTAAACGAACAGTGCAACGCAGTTCCACGAGTTTCCTAATAAACTTCACCTTCCATCAGATGCGGGGGCGGAGGTCTGTCACTAAACCATAGACAACTCACATTCTTCATTAATAGTATTCACCTTTACACCAGCAGTAGAGTGGGTGCGTGAATAAATCTATTTCTGTCTGACACCAAGTTAATACCAAGTTCATTTGAATGTTCTGAAGTTGAACTCATGGACTAGAGCGGCGGTGATGCACACTCTACAGGGACCGTTTGAAACCGGTCATGCTCGCTGCCACTGTAGAAAGTTTCTACTGTAGGACCAGGACCTAGTAAAACAGTCAGTCCAGCTTAGGAGCTTCAACAATTTCAGCTCGCTTCTAATCCATCGAGTTAATCACTGAACTTCTGAATAGGAAAAAGTTTGTAGTGTAATGAGATCTTCTACTGATACCATCATCAGTCAACAACAAGATGGATAACTTCCCGTGATTTTGGAGACTATATCAGGATGCTATATGCATACACGCCCACAAGCTAACTCTGGCCTCTTAATGAAGTAGGCGTCTCTTACAATTAATCAACACATATTGGTAAACTTCGACCCCACCCCACCTCCGCGCACCTTATCGGCTATACGAGAGTCAAATGCTTGTGGGGGGGGGAGTCAGGCTGCGACTTTTTTAAATAGTGTTCAGACACGGAGAATTAAGACTGACACTTTAAAAGTTTACTAATTACAGGCCGTTAAAATGCATACCCATTGAATCTTGGCGCCAAATAGAGTGAGACTTCAATCTGCGCAGGTAATTGAAGCGAGCTACGATAATTTGGTACCGCACGAACAATTTCAGGTGACATATGGGCAGCCCCATTCTCATGAGCAATGTCATCAAGGGAACAACGCACCATCTGCAGAACTTCTCTTGATTTTACACATAAAGATGTGGAATTCATTCATGGAGTGCCACGATATGTTTTTCATGAGGGGATATCTTTCTGTAGGTCTACAGGTTTCACTGACCTCCTCACGAGCTGCTACCTTTGAGGTTCTTTGGATGGACAGATTTTTCAAACGTAACGCAGACTTATATGTAAGTTTTAGCAGTTTTAGAATTTAACCTGTCGGTGTTTTACCGCGCCTGCTCAGCGGCTTTATGTTCTACGAACAACATTCACCGTCCTAGGTGGCGTTTTGACTCACCCGAAGAGTACTGCCAACGTTTGTGTTGGAATTTGATCCTTCGGTTGTTGTCGGTCCACAATCCCCTGAAGGACTATCCCCAATGTCCCGGTCTATAGGAACAGGCATGAATGAGATCGTTCTTTGAACACTATCTAAGCGATTTTGCATTGGCTGTGAACCGAGAGGATGATGAATGACTTCGTTGATGCGTGGGAAGTGGGGAGACCAAGACTGGTGTATTCCGTAAAATTGACGGGATTGAACAGCAATCTGTCCCTGGGATGAACTGCACTCATCCGGCTGCTGCAATGGTGAGTTGTGTTTGTTTGTTGACAGGTGGTCACAGGAGTCATCATATGCTGCAACAATGAGAAAAGCAAGCTTGATGAGGTGGTCTTCGAGAAAAAAAACTCATTTTTCCATAGTGAAAAAATATCGTTCAAAGTCACATCAGAGCTGTACCCTGCGATGCTTTTCAGATATTTTCCGAAGCATTCTTAGCAAAAGAAATACATCGTGAGGTCTTGACTACATCAAGGAGCTTCACGAAGGGTGCTCCTGAAAACTCCATAGAAGACATGTGGCTACTGACTGTTCCTAAAACTGAAGCAGAACGTTTGAACACACCTTTGCATTCTGACAATTGCCTGAAATGAATGCTCTTCAAAATTGAACCCGTTTCCTAGGCAACCGTCCAAGTTTGACTGGGAATTTTTCACTTGCTTTAAGTTATCCGAGATGACTTGGCTACGCAACAAAGAACTCATCTCAGACTGTCAGAAATTCTTCCGTGGTAGAAAAAATCTTCAGCTTTCAAGTGTATAAACGGCAGGATCTTCGATTTTTAAACGTAGACTTGGCACTGCAAGGGAAGTTTAGGGTCACCACACAACCGCGTCCCTGTCGTTGACAGTGATCGACATTGCGCGTTTCACCAACATCTTGAGAATTTCCGTTCAGTAATCGGATACCATACCATTCAGCTACGGCTGCGTGGCCAGTAATCCGACAAGATCGCGCTCACACGAAATGCAGAGCTACCTCACGTGATCTGGTGTTGACCAGCTCCTCCGGGCAAGATCTATCACGTGACTTGCACGTGTTTTCATCATGGGTAGAATTACTTGTATTTCATTCCTCCATTCAAATCCTTAATATACACTGGATTCCAAAACAGTGTACGCAGACAATCACAATCGCAGTCGGTATCCCATATAATACAGTATGAACAAGTTTAAAAATCTACAGGTATTCGCCTTGTACCCAGAGTTTTGGAAACACTTTTTCAACTCAGTCTACTCAGCCAATCAACCGCCTAACATTCCTCAGTTTGCACATGGTGCGTACATAACAAAGCTCAAACAATCAAAAAACAATGATCTCTTTTGTACCCAGAAGAGCTACCCTCGAAGAGAAGGCAGATTTCCGCAGAACACAGAACATTGGTCTATTTTAGATATCATTTATTCTGTCTTTCAGTCATCTTGAGGATTACATTACTTTACGAGGAAATATCACCCGTCATAAAGCAAGCTTGTCTAAAGTGCGCCGGTTCAATAGTTTGAATATTCATTACTGTGCTTACGGCATTTTCTCTGCTGTTTGGAGTTGCTGACACTCCTTTATTTTTTATTTCTAAAAAGAAACTTTTGAATTTTGCGGTTCTCAAACTACAAGAGTACACGTCAGAACTCTAGAAACAAGCACAACGCAGGTGTGTCGCTTACTGAACCCAACAGTATTAGAAAGATGCTTAAAGGAACTGTCTATTAATTGATCCATCACTTCGTTTGCTCCACTCTCCCCATCGCAGTCTTTCATTGCCGGTCTGGGGTAGACCAGTTATGGGACATCTCCCTGAAGATCTCTTTCTTAGACTATTACCGATGAAAAATAAGTAGTGATAAAACCATAAGTTATCATTATACACTCAAATAGATGTTGGAGTATTTTAAACTGGGGACTCAACGAAGCCCCTTGAAAGTGAATGCCATGCTAATATTCTTCTGCACACACACACACATGTTCCAGCAGAAACATGAGGTCTTTGTGTAGCACATTCAACTGAAGATTAGCATTGGTAACCACTTCAGTCTCACGTTAACATCTCATCTTACGTGAAATTGAATGCTGGAGTAAGAAATATGTTTGACAGAGACCACGTGATCAAACCTACCTACTGTAGCTTAAAAAGGGTGAAGACGTCTAAAAGTTTCGTCGACTTTATGGGCAGCGGTGAAACATACCTCGGTGTTTGAAACATGGAGATAACTTTATACAGCGTATTCGGTTTAAGGGTAGTATGAACGAGAGATTCGGTTGAAATTTACTGAAGCCCCCCACCCTTAACAACTTACGAGTCAAACGAATTTATCATGCACTAACTGATTTACGCAATCTCGGCTTCAGTCTTCCTCCCTCAGCAAAAAATTTGGTTATTTACTTTCGATCTATGCAGCACAGTATACAATCAAGACTACTGGCCACAAGAATTTGCTGTCTGCATTCAGCTGCTCGTATCTGAAGTACACTATGAAGTCAAACAGTTACTGATAAAAAAGGTAACCGCGACGTACTCGGTAGTAAGAGAGACAGTTTATTCGAGGTTAAAACGTATGAGGTGATTCGTGAGCAATAAGGCCTTTCCATCTTGTTCGTTTAAGTCATTTGAAAAATTTTATTGAAAAATTATAGGGCTCATTCATTGGTGATAGGTAGCATTCCAGATTGAGTTCAAACTGCAACAAGAGTCCACCATCTTTGATATACGGTTAATTTCTATTTATGCTATGTCATGTAGAAGTCCAAGTGGAACTGTTGCAGCTCGAGGATACTTTATCCTTCAGGATACCAGCCCAGGTTGAATGGCTTAGTACAGCTGATGTGCTGTTGCTTCATTCCGTCAACACCAGGTCAGATTTCGTGAACGGCGAAAATCCAGTGTTACTGGCGCGCAAGTGAGCCACAATGCTTACCGTCCCACCTCCCCAAGCTGAAAGTCGTGGGCTCGGCTCCTTCTTAAGATTTACGGGATGTGTATCACTTATGATTCACATCAAATATGGACGCACTTTATAGTGGCCCGCGAGCTCTAAGTCAAGATTGGTTCAACACAGCAAATTAAATTACTTAAATTTTCTAAAGTAACTGTGTAACTAATTCTCGAACAGCAGTCTCACGAGAACTTTGGTCCCTATTGGGACTCATCAGATTGGCATGGTAGGATCCGGCGTGTGACTGTTTAGTCAAACGTTTCAGACTATCCCCTTTGAACTACACGTTTGCTGGCCAGATTGTGTGATTGGTGAATTCGACTTCAGGTCTGATTTTTGTTCTAACAAGTTAGTGACTTATTCATACAATCAACCGGCCGTTAGTGAATGGTCAGTGTGTTTTATTTGACAACTTATCCGGGGGAACCGGATGAAATATTCTGATTATTCGATTGTCCAAGTCAACCGGCGATTAAAACAAGAATCCTACCTAAAATGTTCAGAAATTTACTGATTCGTTTAAACTCAGGGACCGAAAAGTCCTAATTGATTAGTCGGTCAACCGACACAAACAGAATGGTCACCAGGTCGTCGTTCGAGACGTTAGGCAAACAAGTCGCACCGTTCGAAAGTGAACATGTTAATCTGTAGAAGAGTTTTGAGCAACCTTGTGAATAGTTTCCTTCATGAAAATATACCGATAGCTTATTATACTGTTGTCGCCAACGAAGTTATGCAATGACAAGTAGTGAATTTAAGCGGCTGTGCATTTTAGACTGCACGTGTATTCCAATGTTCAAGTGTACTGATGTAAATTTGAGCCTTTTCAGAACTATCACTTTGCTCAAGCATACTGAACGCTGTAAAACCGGAAAATTAAGCCAGTGTCTGCCTGCAGACGGAGGTGAGTTTGAGCAATGATAACTCAGAGTGTGTAAAGGCTACTCGCGACCGAGTGGTGTAATGCTGAGCTATAAACCGGAAGGTTTCTGGTTAGAATCCCCCCAGAGATACTCGAGATGTGGTGCGTTCATGATTCCCAATAAGAACGAAACAAACGTACAATGCCTTCCGGCCTTTCAGAATAGACTGACTTCACTCAAAAGAAAAAAATATTGACGGAAAAATTCCAAGTCTTATTATCCACAGATTTGCAAATTACATGTGGATAGCAAAGGATATTCAAACCACTCGGCTGGTTTTCCAGTAGTCGCAATAGTCAGTAGTGACCCAAGAATATCTTCCAAATCAGTGCCCCATAACCACCGATTTCTAAGTCACTTAGAAGCAACGCAAAAAGCTTCTGGTTGGCTGTAAAAAGTAACTATGTTACCGACTAACAGAATTCCATTGATGAGCCACCTTGCCGGATAGTGGTGGCAGCAGTGATTCGTTTGCTGCTTCCCCACATTTCACCCTTTCGTGAGTGTTAGTGAGACAGGAGACGCTTTGTGGTATCTCTTAGATGTATTTGAGCACGGCTGAATGAAAAAGAGTACCCATCATACACGCACCCAATGGGCTACAAGCTCACAACAGCAGCTGATCTCTGTTGGCCTTATCTGTGAAGAAACTGAACAGTAAGTTCTGTGATTGGGTCGCTTGACGACTGACCAACTGGTTACTGGGAGAAAAAACACTGAACGGATGGATGTGGCTGTATTGGTAGTTGAGGGGGTGTCACAAAACAATGAAACTGGTAGCAAACAACAGTAGTATATCTTGACTATTCAACAATGCTTTCAGGAATATCCTACTTTCAGAAGATCAATCATATTTGCTCTGATCTGGTGGGTGGCATAACTCAGCCAAGCAAATTGATTGCTGGCATTACTCCCAGAAAAAAAACTGATCCAAGTAGCTTCACTCGAGTTATGAAAGGAACTGCAACCTTGCAGAGAAAGGAGAAAACGACCGTTGAATTCAGCATTTTACGTTGTACAGTGTAGAAGGCGTATGGTTAGAACACCGTGTTTTTAATGTTGAGACCAGTCTTAGGCGAAGCGTTCAGTGTCCACCCGACTGAAAGTACAATAGATTCGCCAAGCTGGATCGCTATCGTTTTACCCATGCAGGAAGGACTTTCAAGCTGATGGGTTTTATTTGCTTCCATTCATGTGTATCACTTAAAGTGGCCTCACTGGAGGTGGAATCACCAATGTAGTCAAAACACTGCTCTTTGTGCTCTCTAATTAATCATCACGGAGTACAGTGATCAAATGCATTGTGAGACGCTCATTTTTTGAAAAATTAAAGTCAAATGGACACGAGTTCTATCTGGTGAGTTCCAACGTTACGAACCAAGTGAGGTTCACAGAAAGGATCATCCACCGGATTCCTGAGCGTTTCCTTCGAAACAGTTACTCGTCTTGTGATGCCAACCACTAGTGACTAGGTTGAACAGCAGGACAAATGTGTCCAGAAGGAACACACTATTCATAATGTTGCTGAAAACGCTACGACAGCCCACGACCGGTTTCGCCTTTCTTCGATCTCATCAGGTCGACACAGTCGGCCAGTTTCTATCGCCCTTACGTTCTGCCTAAACCCTAATTGGGCGCATTTCGCGAAACACCTTCATTTGCAAGCAAATCGATGTTTAGGGCGAGCAGTGATACTCGAGCAGAGCTTGGCTGAAGAAAGGCAATGGAGATGCCGTTCCTGCTTCTCCTGCTGCCGCTGATGCTGTTGTTGTTGTTGATGATGATGATGATAACGATGATGATGATGATGATGATGATGATGATGATGATGATGATGTACTTTCTGCAACAAATTGTAAGTGATATTCTTAGGATCTGACGATTCGTGAACTTTCCTGAACAAATTGACGGACGTGTACGTAAGGTGGCTGACTCTTTAACAGACTAACTTAGATAAATTTCAGCGAATCAGGTGCCAGTGGGATTTTAACAACCCAGAATGTTGAGCAACGCTCTGATCATTTTTCTCTGTGAGCTTTCAGGATTGTAGGCGAATCCCACGAGTATTTATGACTGAATTAAGACTGGAAAAATAAACGCCAAACTCTGAGATTTTCAAAGCGCCCCCCCCCCGATCTCCACAATCTAGGCAATTAAATAAACTCAGGTTGCAGTTGATGAAATGGATTGTAAATTGCTCCCATACACTCAAATGATACGAACTGCGATCACTCTTTGCCTGTACCTTTCAGCTTACATATTAATAGTCTGAAGTAGAAAATCTTGCTTAGAGCCATGTTAAGTTGAGCTGATGACCACTGTATGTTAGACAGGGTGCCCTACAAATAAAGTTTAAATGATTCACCTTAGGATGGAGTTCTTGAAGCGCGTCGTAATAGAAATGAGGTGCCCTTACAGAAAGCTGGGGTCAGAAAATGATACCGGTAACCTTCAGGCTAACTGAACCGCTTGATTAATGTGTGTACCTATACGACTGGCAAATGTGAGCTAGCAGACTTATGTGAATGCCTTAGAGATAAGTAGCTGAGGATATAGGATATATATATATATATATATATATATATATATATATAGGATTTAGCTTAGCGGGCGATAATCAGATTTTGGCCAGATTCCATAACTGACATCCAGCAAAATGCTGGATGTCAAATTCAGGTAAGCACAATTCCACCCCTCCTCAAGGGAGCACAATCAAAGACAGGAGTCTGAGAGTACAACGCAATTGACCAATAGTATTTGTACCTGGCTTGAATTAGATGAGGATCATCTGAGGAGGCATAACCTGATGAAGAATCCTTCCACTTATCCGTAATCGGAACAGAAAATAAGCAGGGAGAAACATTTCAGCATTTCAGCTCTTAGAGGCCAAGATCCACTTTTTTGACATGCTTCTTGTCATGTACGGTCAAACCGTAGCTTTCATGGATCCTAAGCAAAACTGTTTTCTGTTCATCAATCTAGATTTTTATTGCGTTGGGAAGCATGCTCACATATGCTGAACTCCTCGACGGCTGTTGTTTGGAGATCGTTACTTCTGGCTTCCTAACAATGTCAGTATTTCAAGCAAAAGCGTCGGTAGATCTCGTGTTTACAGGGAAGGCAATATTACTGGTTGTTGGTAATACTACGAAAAATAATAATGCAATAATCATAATGATGATAACCTTCTTCGGTCATCTGATAAGACAGTGGCGATCGATAATAAAGCAGGCTTTTACTGAACGAAAGTCCATACTTATTGGCTATCATCTCCTGAAAGGAATAATTCAAGAGTTTGCATGATGCGGTTAGTAAAGTTTCAAAATGGGCTTCGGGAAGGGCCTTCCGGAAATATGCACACTCTACAAAATATCAGATAATTTGAGGTTGACAAAATGGGTTTGTCTTTGCGACCGTAGACCCATTGAGAAAGCCAACGTCCGTCTTTCATGCATTCACCACTGCAACTGAAAGACTAGTTTTCCGGAGATTCCAGATTTCGCCATGGGCATCAAGTGACTTTCGGTAAGGTGTTGGAATTTCGACGGCCTGGGTACGTTCATTGGTAGTCGATCGTGTGGCTGGTGAGGTGTTCAGTGAGCTTGGCAAATGCAAGATACTTGTCAAGCTTGGTAAACAGATCAACAGCTGAAAGGGGAAACGAGTCGATGAGGCCTAGAACATATAAGTTTGCAAACCCCTGTGCTCTGCTAAACAAGCCACGACTGTTTTCGGTTCTTTCCTGTCAGCAATGAATACATGCTTTTATATCGCCGTCTACTCGGTTCCCTTGTGGCGGTTCACCTTTATAATTTGAGTTTTACAGAGCTTCAGAATAAGAACAAATGTTTCAGACATGTCATTAACCCTTAGAGTCAACGACAGTGAATAACTTTAAACCGTGGGTGGCGGCATAAGTTTCGGCAAATGTCAATACTTAGTTGTCAGTGATGGTACCGCTCAAAAGTTTGTGGTTGTTCAGCTATACAGCCTTACGGGGCATCACAGTAATTTAACCTGAAGAAAGCATGGTGGCTGAAACGGTGTAAGGCTGCTGATGTTACGAAAGGTTTGGGTGCTGTTAGTCTTTCGGGATGAGGTCCACGTGACCCTCTCTGTGCTTCGCTGGGGACACGGAACTACATGGTGGCTAACCGATGTTAGCAGCGTTCATTCTGTCAGTTTATATCCAGATTGTTTGACAGAGTGCTGGAGGGGTAGGCACCTCGGATGTTTGTTTTAGGCTAGCTCTAGGTCCTCCTCCCTGGCTAATTTTCTCTTTTTTTCCATCATAAAGCCTTATTCAAATAAATAAACGTGGTTGCACAGCAGTGAAGAACCAATGTTCTCATTTGGTGTTGCTGTCAATCATGGTGATGATGATTATGAATTCAAGACAGCAGCATTCGAGGAACAATGAAAGCGCTCGGTCCAGTATTCTTCCTAATGGGGTTATTGATTAAACCCTTGAGGTCAAACTCAGCTCATTATCCCATGAACAGATTGCACAATGAAAAAACACTGAATAAGTCCAGTTGCTGAGCTGAAACAATACAGACAAACAATATAGTATTTCAGTCATCCCTTGCTATCTAATCTATTGTGGTTCAAACGTTCCTGATTGACACAGAGCAAAGTCCGCGAACATTTAGTTGTGCCGCGACCCTCTACTGAAGTGCCCAGACGGAAAGCCACATTTAACCTCATTATACGAGACAGACTTTTTAGTTTGAGAAGTAAACGGAGACAAGCTTCCAATACACTGACTTCTGGTTAATCCGTCCTCGATTAGAATACTCAATGTTTTAGGTTTCAGACTAGCTGAAGAAAAACTAAACCATGTCATCACTCGGTCAGTCATCCTCCGTTTAGGCATCAGACTTCACTGTGTCTAGAACAAACAGGTTACTTCGTAGCGAAATACACTCATTCGCAAACCAACTTGGTTTTGCGGGAGACTCACCTGGAACCCAGCTGAATCTCTCGTAAGCTAGAATGCTGAGTCGCACCTTCAGTTATTTGGAAGTAACCTGATTAGCTCTGTGTCATCTGATGAGGCTTTGCGTTCATTCAGTTTCCTTGCAGGAGGGGACAGATGGAGCGACGGCGTACCGATACTCGACGGGGATACTCGCGCAACTGACCATAGGACTGAACCTTTTCGCGGTTCTGTCTTACAACTCATACTGAATCCAACTAGTACTGTTAACAAGTACCAAGGTTGGTTTACTCTAATTTGAACCAGTGGGGTTTGACAACCCGTTGAAATGTTCTCTGGTTATCGTCAGGCGACCGTATGGTTAAATAGATGAAATAATAATATTTGAGAACAAATACTCATCCGTAAATTGAGTCTCAGAGACGCGAGATGGAACCTCAACTGATTTTATTGACTATTATTTGCATCAGCTAAATGGACTGTACATAACTGTGTACAATCATTTAAGCTCACATAATTTCTAAACAGCTGGACCCGATAATCCCTGTACAGTCACCTCCTCAGTAAATGTCATACTGCTGAACAGAGATAATTCAGAAGAGCGAATACTATCCTGAAGAGTACTTGATGGGACACCTGGTCAGGTATGATTAAGTGTGCCATCTTCTTGAAAAGGGGCTTAGGATTATAGACGTAATACACTACTCATAAGGTTGCTGAAAGGCCCATGACCGGTTTCGCCCTTCTTGAGACCAATCAATTAGGCGCTGTCCCCGAGTTGCCGTCAACCGTATGTTCTACTTGAACTTCAATTACACGAAATTAGCGAAATACCAAACCAATTTGGTTTTGACGGGAGAAAAACACCAAAAACGAGAGATTCAGCTGGGTCCCAGGCTTAAGAGTATCTTCCAGTGATGGCATGTATTTTAAAAAATGGCTGTACGTCATCAACAATAGTTATTGCAATAACCGAACCTGCATACATGCCAAGCCGACAGTTACCTAGAAAAAAAAGATATCCTGATGTTGGAAAAAGCTCAGTCCGTTTTGGTAATTAGAACGGAACTTGTGGATAACAATGAAGAATTATTTTGTCCTAATACGTTGAAATATTGGTAGCTCGGGTGAGTTTATTGGTTGTTGATCAGGTGGCTGTTGATCTGTTCGCCGAGCTTGGCAATTGGCTTGCAGACGTTTCGTCACCATACGGGAAGACATCATCAGTGCGCAGTTGAGTGGAAGCAGTGAGTGGAAGTCACTTTCATTTCACAATTTAGGATGAGGCTAAAATATTTACCTGCGCAATAAAAAGGTTCACGACGTCCTTTTAGACATGGATTTTGGTTTGACTGTAATGAATAAGAGCTTCCTTCACATCTTTTATTTGTAAACAGTGAAAAACCATAAAACTCTAATCACAGCCTAGACTGAACGAACCAGCTTCTTTACTAAGCCCACTTAGCGAACCGACAGTGACCGAAAGGGCTGGTGAGACTGCATACAAGGACGGGTTTGGGATATCCCGGTTTGTTTACGCCCACCAAAAAGTTATCACTCACATAATCCGTTGCATTAAGCAAAGTTGGATGTGGATGGTGTCACGCATCATAAAATGTTAATGGCAGATATTTAGTTTTTGTGTGATTATGACGACAAAGGTCAGCATTTTTCGTAGGGGACAAGTGCAGAAATCAATCACAAATAGACACGATAGTAAACACGGTCATTTCAACCATCACGGCCCTCTCCTTAAGAACTTGCTCCGTTGCCTCGCTCTTGATTGCCGTCGCCCTTTCGAAACAACGGGTTTAGTGAACTATGAATGATCTTCGTTAGAACGTGTCCAAAAAGAAGTATTGATTTATATCACGTGAGAAGCAGCAACAAGGTTTTGCGAGGATTTATAAATAATGAGTTCCATAAATATCCTGTCATATAGTTGATTCACTTACCCAAGGACTTAGAACCAAAGTAGGTAGCGCTTTGAGACAACTCTTTACTCAATCCATTCTCAACTTTACGAATAGCATGTTTTAAATCTTGTGAGAAATCCCACCGAACAGCGAAAGCGGAACCATCATCTTCCTCCATGGTAGAGCTTCCCGAAAGAGCTGGTGACGACAGTCTGTCGGCTCGAAGCACATTAACATCAGACATCATGTCTAATTGGGGCGGGTAAGTAGCATAGGAAACAGTTGGTGGGCATTCGTAATGGGCGCTGACTGATACTTCGGATGTTTTACCGGCACTCCCGGGTTCAAGGTCGATTCGGTCCATACTTGTGGCCGAAATCTGGACGGTTTCCACTGACAAAGAGTTAACAGCATATAGGGCCATATTGGGCATTAGATCCACTGGACTTCTTTCTAGTTGAGTTGATTCACAGCTTGATTTCAGTGAATCGGCTTCAGACTCAAGTTGTACTCGATATTCACAATGATCCAACATAGGTGAAGGCACATCCGTAGTCATTCGTGGTTTAGTAAGCTAACTGGCAAACTGATAAAGAAAAAGCGTGACGGATTTGAAAATCACTACCAGTTTATGCACACCACTGCTCAGTGCTTGAATGCCTGATGGTCAGAATAAATTGTCTTTAATCGCACTCAGTTTCCACTCAATCGTGTCCCTGTGCGTGTGTGTGTGTGTGTGTGTGTGTAGGTCGAAATATCTCAACAATGGAGGAAAGACAACCTGGGAAGAGATTGCGAAGCGGACCACACGTTACTGTCTTCCCCCTCCCCACCAGTGCGCACCCCCTTCGTCTTTCCGTATGCAGCAGACTGACCACGGTTACAAGAATCACAAGGCTAGTGTCCAGTGCCAACTGTTGAATGTGACGGACGATGCTTTTAGTATCGTTGTGCCAGGGCACATGTGAGGGAAAGTGCGCACGATTGAATTTGAGCCCTCTCCCATGCAGCAACTAATACCACATGGTTTTGATTTAGCATTGTACTCAGTATTTTGCATGTATGCGCTTGTCCACGCTTGCGTGCTCTAATAATAGACTGTCCTCTATTGTGGAACACTCGCATGTGTGCGTCCGTACATGACTGTGTTCTGATTGGTCCAGCGCACAAGACGCAAAAGCAATGCCCAAACTCCCCTTTTAGCCTTTCCGCTGATCGGATCAGCAATATTATGCTCACTTTTTAAGAGAGAACGAGAGATAGGTAACAGTGTGTGAACCAAAATATACAGAATGAGTGTGAATTAAATCAATGGTATAAAATTTGTGCAATTTTACATTCGATATTGGTTAGTTGCCCTTTTTACAGCAAGCAAGTGGCTGTGTAGTTATCAGGGCGCGCAGAAGGTACATTTGAATGAAATCGTGCCCAGGGAGCGTCGGAGTAATCGGGATGGTGGGTGCTAATTAGTAAGACTGTGAGACTTTTACATCTGCCAGTGACCATCGGCTTCATCTGTCGTTTTGTTTACATTTTAAGCTCCACGACAAGGAATTTCCAGGTGTTGCGCGATTTTTTTGCAGATTTGTGTTGCCCCTCTAATCAGGTTAAGAGGAATCTGTGGGGTTAGGTGATCATTTACAAAATGAGACTCGGATGAGTCACTCGTCTACGATAACCTCCATACAAGTGCACAGCGCTTCGTTGGTCTGGTAAACATGATGTTCCTCATAAGTAATAGCGTTAGAATGACCGCTGACAACCTTTCACTAACCAACCTCCTTCTGAGCTTTATGCAACACCCTTGATGATCCCGAAAATTCTCACACTTCCTTCCTTTAAACACTATGCTTCCATAACCTGGCCAATTTTCGAACATTCCGCGGTTCTTTAGTTAAGCACATATTTCCTAACCAATTCTACTCTTTTCTGTCATTAATCCACCAGCAATGCGCGTTCCCAATGACTCCAACGAGGTTTATTACCTTAGTACCTACTGTAAAACTGCGTTTGCATTCACTCACAAGAATAGGCACGAATTGTGCGCAAGAGAGTCTGCAATGCTGAAAGTCTGAAGAATATTAGAGAATAATTGATCCAACCAACTTTTCCATCTTCCGTGAAGTCGCATCGCCCTCTTTTCATGAGTCTCCTACTGATTGCTCGAATTATCACTCAAAGAAGGTGTTGTCCAATTCTCTCTTGAAAAGCGCCTGATGTCTATGCCTGCACTGATAAAATCGGAGATCACCAGACTCGAACCACTGCTAGATAAAATAAACTTTCGTAAATTGCGGAGAGCTCGGAAGCCATTGTGTGATGACCCCCTTAATAGGACGCACCTGTTGAGGGAGTGGCAGTTTGGTTCCGCTATTGATCTCGGTCCAGCAATCACAGCTGTTCTAGTTGTTACCTCTGTTACCTTTGCCACACCTAACGAAGGGGGTCACCTACCCACAACAGCCAAACCCTCCTGCAATTGAAGCGGTCGAAGGACTAAACGACCGTCCACTGTGACCGGTGCACAACAGATTTTAGTCCTCTGGAAAAACCCACAATTAATAACCTAGGCGCCTAAGATATTACCAAGAAAGCCCCAATTTACCTGCCCGTCTCCTCTATGAAAAATTCACGAAGCACTGCCCTTTCAACAAACTAGAGCAAACATAAGGGAGGACGACTCGTTGCAGTTCGTTCACCACCCATCCCAACTTGTACACGCTATTGCTTCCTATAGGAATTAAACTGGGAAATAGGAATATTCTAATGAATCTGTTCTTTCCGGTGGATCAGTTTGGGTTCAAACGCTATCTTGTGGAGACAGAGCAAAATATAAAAAGCCCTTCCATCCACAGTCCTTTAAGTGCATAGATGAGCCCTAATTCCGGGGTTGTTCAAAGTGTCACTCTTATTCCTCAATTCTCTTCTTTTTGAATGACAAACAGTTCCCCTAATCTCGCTATCGTCAGCTGCCATGAAGTCTAAGAGACACTTTAAATCAACTGCCTGTGGTCCTCCTATCTGATAATGAGCCAAGGATCCTTAAGTTTCATCCAGTTGAGTACCTCAGTATAACTTCTTGACTGCAGCTGGCCGAACTTGTACATAACAGGAGTCAAACACCGTTTCGGTAATTATGTATTTACCACACTGTCTATAGTTACCTTTTTCATGCTCACCAAAAGGCACAAAGATTTTGCACCGATGTTGCAGTCCTTAATTTGTTTTCAGAGATATACTTGGGATTTGTTACTTGACTTCAACGTAGACAAGCATCCTCGAGTATGTGAGCGGGCCATCGAGACCGTTTTAGTCAAGGATAACCAATGTGTGCATGCAGACCTCTCCAGAGCTAACATATTTCTCTATCCACTCCGTGTTTAAGTTTTCCCTACCTGCATTTCGTTGTTCATAAACAGGGCAGATTACTACATTGCCAGAATTTTATTACACCGACAGCCTGTCGATACATTTGCATCCGACTAGTGCTGGTACTTCGTTCGATAATCATTATCCCCTGGTTTCCCGAAGACATTTTTTGTTCAGACATAGGCAAAAATCCTCCGTAAGCATGACCTGACTCGGTCAAAATCACCATCTATCTAGTTTGAACACAGTTAGTCGCTGTTCAATTGTGGCTATCGTCTGAAATGTCATTGAATCTTACAACCTTTGCGTGTAGCACTCTGTCTGGTGAGACAACTCAAAAGTAAAACACCAGCGTCGTAAGGTTAGTCCGAGATAATAGGAGAAAGTGAGCCAAGTCGTGATTAGCGCTCAAATGAGTGATGTTAATATTGATGATTCTTGCACCGAATACCAGCAGTTATCGAGCTGCTGAGCTGTCTAACTGGTCCGGAGAGGAAGACAACACAACAGAGGCTACTGTATACCTGACTGAAAACCATGATCAAGAAAAAACACGAACCAATACTATATAGCGGATAAGGTCAAGCGTGAACCTGTTGGGCGATAGCAAGCTGCCACATTGGGTGAGCCTAGAGAGACAGACAGAGAAACAGGTGTGTTACGCATCAGTCTAACTGGCCGCCACACTTCATCAGACAACTTTCAGTCGCGTGCAGAAATTTCACCTGGCGGTAACACTCAAAATTCTGATTGACAGGATAACCCGTTACCAGTTCGGGATCTGTTGGAGACAAAGCTCAAAATTTTCCATTTACCAGAATTACTACATTCAGCACGCGAACAGAATGAGTAAAGTGTTCCATCCAACAGAGTTTGGTCCGTGAGGCTGATAGGTCCAGCACGAAATGTCAACATTACATTGCATTTGATTACTGACATACTTGCGGTAATTTAGTTGCTCGTGAGTTGCCTCGTCGTTTCCTACTAATCGTTCACTTCATGGTTCATCAAAAATACACCCCTGCCAAACTCGAGGTTATATACAGAACAGCTAAGTACGTGGCTTCGCTACTTTTTTGGTTGGATGTGTTTTGCGTCATCCATCATTTGTTACTGATAGAGCGGGAGTGCATCGGAGGTCAGACACACCAGTTATCCATCTGAAGTGACACTGAATAAACACGTCGGTGTGGCACGAGGCTCTTTCTCTGGTTCCGAAAATAATGCTCAGAATATTTATATATGTTGCTATGCTTCTCCTTCTTTGGCGCTGAACTTATGAGGTCAACCGCAAATGGACACTCGCTTAATAAAAGTATTGGGAGGCCCCTAGCGTTCTGACTATGGTAAAATTTGGTTAATTTGTCAACTGGCAGTTGGCCAGATGGCACTTGATCTGTTCGCCAAGCTTTGCACTTCACTTGCAGAAGTTTCGTCACTATTCGATGAGAAATCAGCAGTGCTCGGTTTTGTGCGTAGCTCCTCTCTTCGAACTTGCACCTATGTAGTTTGCAAACAGCAGCTTTGAGCTTCAACCTGACTGGTTGCTAAAAATCATTTCACCTGATTGGTCCGTTCATGTTCCGGGTTGCGTCGTGGCCAACGAATAAATTGGACTAGTGCCCACTTCTGGCATGATCGTTTTTAAATTCGTTTGAATAAATAAATAAATAAACCAATGAATAAGTGAAAAAATAATAGTAAACAACAAGAAATAATAATAGATAAATGAGACGAGTATTTCACTTGCTGTAGGAGAAATTTTAATGAGCTTTCAGCCAAAACTGCTGTTGATTAATGTGCTAATTAGCGGTTAATCGCGGACTGTTTATTTCAGTTTCCGAGGAATACGCCTACCTGCTAAGCCTCAAACAGAATGAAACTGGTCGCTGGTTTTCTGCAGATTCTGAGCGGTTGTTTCACACTACTTATAACAAAAATATCAATTTATGTTCGACCACGAGATGCTCCATTGAGTCTTCAGTTCCAGCTTTTCAAGAAAAGTATGAGTTGAAATACTCAAATCAATGATTTCCGATAAAAGAAAACCTACTGACACCCTCGTCCCGTAAAAGCCATGTACTGAATCTCCTGACACAATGAGGGAGAAAGATGTTTCACTTTGTGTCCTATTCAAGGGATACAACTTAGCCATATCTATCAAGCATGAATTACGAGCCGATAACAACAGAATATTTCCAACTGCACACTGAAGTGTTGTCATAAAATGGTCAGATATGCTTCAGAAGTAAAACATAGTTCAATCAATCTTTCTGACAGTTTTTGTCAGTGTTTCTGTCAGTTCAGCTGAAGTTTAGTCGACACTCATTACTGCCTCCGTCCCTGGCAGAACGGGAGGACACCGTCTTTATTGAAACACGACTGTGTGGTCAAACAGTGTAATCAAAGAGACTATGGCTGGCTAATGCGCATTGCAAAAGAAATGCTTATTAGGACAGATTACCAAGAAACAGATGAGACTGAACCCCGAAAGAATGGCTTTCAATGTCTATAAAGTAATTTTCACCTGAAAAGAATGGTGAAAATCAACGTAGCTGCATACTGAATTCACACTGTTGCGCTCCAAGAGAACGATCACAAAGTACACGCTTCGCTCCTGAGCAAAACCAGTTTATCAATACAGATGTTTCCGTTAGATTACAAATAGCTCCCTGCGCCGCTTTTTGTGTACCTCATTAGATGCTCGAATATGTTCTTTCCTGATGGGTCCACTATGTGATTGTCTCGGTGGCAATTGGCGAAGATCGATTTTTCCTTGACTACCCATAAGGTTGCTGAAAAACCTTTCGGCAGCTCGTGACCCGTTTTACCCTTCTCGGGGCTCATCAGGTGGGTCCAGTCCCTGAGTCTCTGTTAGCCTTATATTCTACTTTGACCCTTACGGAGTAGTGTTCCGTCAAGAAAACATATTGAGGCATCACGAACATCGTCCAAACTAAAACGTGAAGTGGTCTTTGTGCAACGTATTCAGGTGCAGGCTATCATAAACGAGATATTCATCTTGGATTCAGTTGAGCCTTCCAATAAAACCAAATTAGTGTGCAGATAAGCGTGTTTCGCAAGGTCAGTTTGCCCAAAACAGAGTGTTGATCATTTGATTATCACAACCCACTTTAGTTTCCAGTACAAAGCTGGAGTTGGGGTGGGGGTGGGGGTTCTTAAATCCGTATCACTGTTGGTCGTCAGCTTGTAGAGCGCCGGTCCCGTCTAAGACTCCATGTGCCCTAGTAACCCCACACACATCAATTTCTCCTCTTTTCCGGCAGCAGCAGGATTGACAAAGGAAAGAGATCACTGGACTCGACTTTCCAGCTTCTCACCGGCCAGCTACCGTTCGTTCCTCAAGCATGAGAGATTATGACATGTAATCAATCCACAGAAAGATCTTCAGCTTCACTTGTGAATTAAAGGGAAAGTTTCTCATGTCACGTGATATTATCAACCTGAGAACACTTGCAGACTGAGCTAGCAGCACACAGGATGATGGAAAGGTTCTTCTAATTCCATTGTAAATAGCTGGGGTGAAAAAGCACCTGTACATACGTCATGGATTGCTGAAATCGTTACCGGAATCCCATGTTCTCAAATGAGATAGCATTCAGTTACTACACACACACACACACACACACAAACAAACAAATCAAATGTTACTAGACCTACGGACAAGGGTGCACATGAAAATGAAGCAATAACGACGAAAAGTAAAATTCTGAAGCTATTTTCCAGTAAACGGGGGAAGCTGATCGAGACCTTCTACGAATCCCGAGGAATTAAATGCATACATCACTTCGCGGTCTTGATGTGCGGCTTTTCTACCGCTTGGGGTCTGGTCACGCAATTTCGTGTGAGAAACCCTGTGTATGTAACGATAGGACCAGAAACCAGTGAAGTTCTGATGGTATCGAATTACCACAGCTGATTGCACGAACTCCGGTTACTCTACCAAGGTCGAAATCCAGCAAGGAAAAGTGGCCAACAGTCCAACATCGAAAACTGAGCCTGTTCTCTGTGGCTCTTTCCACGATACGCCTTGAGTCGTGGACTTTTAACATCTCTACTTAGCTTTCCGAGAACGGTTCACGGGAATCAATAAATCCAGTTAATGGGCACCAAACATCTGGAAGCATTTTACAATGAGACCTCGCTTGGTGAACAGCCGAGTGAATTGAAATTCGGGGTGGCGATAGACGTCATATGATGCACAACGGTGTTAGCGCAACCATTAGTCTGTCCGACAGAACCCTAATCAGTAGTCCTGTGTTGTTTCGTTTTCCGCGCTAAACAGAGCACTTTAAGGCACAGTTCGACTGACCAACTCAGAAGGGCATCCATTTTGTTAGCTCTCTGGTTTGTCTTCCCACCAATTGAATCAGCGTGCTCACCAAGTGATCCCTCATCTGAGCCTTTCAGAGTGAGTGATAGTGCTTTGTAGTCAACTGACCCACAAGCTTGGAGGAATATGTCGATGCTTTCGATCCTACTGATCACCCTGACATTCACCAGCAGTCTGGGAAAAAGTTTTTTAATTTATCATCCCCAAGTTATCCTAGTTATCACCCAATGATGACTATCTGCCCTGTGCAATCTGACTTAGTGCAAAGGATAAGCCTAGTTCCGCTAAAGTCGTCCCTGTGTGGATAGACTAATGACTTCTGCTCTCAACTGCTTTCGATCAAACTGATAGGATTTCTCCTCGCCAGTAACGCTATCAGGAGAGCATGTTAGGTATAATTGTAATGATTTTCGAAATATCCTACATGAAAAGATTGGGGTGTGTTCAATCAGCTATCCTGAAGCTGAGTTCGCCTAGGTTATACAATATCGTAAGCTATACTGAATAGAGAAATACGTGAATAAGTGAATAGCGTCGGGGCAAAATACTGAGTGGGATGCTAGCCAGCATCAGTTTGCCCGTACTTACAGGGCGCTCTTAAAAGTTAAGTTCAGGGTTCTTTCCTTGACTTCCTTGAGCTTCACGGAATCGCGCACATTGGACACAATCTATCTGCTACGCGACCTCACCTACCACATGCCAGACTTGAGAAAATTTCCAAGCTGACATTTTCCAAGTGACAGCGAAATGAGGGACAAGTGTGCAACCCCTGACTGCATTTGGAAATGCGTGCTGAAGCAACAGCTCGCACGTCTTGGAACAGCAACTAGCGAGCAGTTGGATATACGACGATCAGTCATGATTGCAGTGAACAAAATCACGTTGGTGCACCTGACGTCTCTGGCTCAATCAAGTTCTGAAAAGGGGTTGCTAAGAAGAGTTTCTTTAACCCTGTAGGCTATTTGCAAGAAATGTGGTTCAAGTCAATCAGGAACCGAAACACGAAGCGCAGCACTGTCGGACTTACCCTAGTTTGATCAGTTTGACCTCTGGACGGGAAATCAAAAAACGATTCCAGCGGGACATTTTTGGGGGAGGTGGTGCAAGATCAACTTTAGTGATACTGGTTTTCACTGTATTTGATTGCATTTTATGGCACGACCCAACAGCTCTTCTAATAGAGTGTTAACTACTTTCCTGAGGACTGAGTTAGACTAATCTCGTCCGGAACGGGAAAAAAGGCGATGCGATAAGATTTTCGGTCTTGCTAGAAATACTCATTAGGGTTGTATCTGACCCCTTCTTTAGAAGGCGACTGGATCGATACTAAGGGAAAAACTGTTTAGTGCTCAGCTCCGAATGACATCCATCACATTTAGAATTTCAAGATGGAGGGAGGTCAGATACCGGAAAACTCGTTCGCGTAATCATCGTCGTCTCTATTGAGACTCATCAGGTGGACATAGAGCGACTGAATAAGTGAACCGATGGGTAATAGTTTCAGACTGCTCATCTCCAGATTACGCGTCCGCCGACCAGTTTGTACAGTCTACGAACTTGACTTTAGGTGAAATTCCTAACTGATACAGACGACCATATGACTACTGAACACGCATTCCTGTCACTCACGTTTGTGCGGTCCTTCTGCTATCTTGGCGCAGTTTTCCTGGACGGTCCACATCAAAGCGAAGAAGCAATGTACCAGAGTTTTGACCTTATTTGAACTCACCAGCAGTGTATATCATCTGACTTGCCGGGATTCGAATGCCGGAGAGCCAACAAGCAAAGTGAACTTGTTATCACTGTTACACGATGGACGTCTGAATATGCAAACTTGTTCACGCTTAAGGTGTGTGGCAGGTTTGTCCAACCCTTTGAATAACGACCTAGTAACTCTCACCATTCCATTCTTTGATCACAGAATGGCCGAGGATTTGCACTGGTTATGAGCTGCACCAACAGTGAAACTCGAGTTCGGTGCCTTCCCGCTTCAATATGAACTATCCAGAATAAATGCGTCAGGATAGGAGAGGAAAGGTTCAAATGATAATGAAGTGGACACGAGGAAACTACTCACAAGGCTGCTGGATGTTTTTCGAAAACCCGCTACCGGTTTCGTCCTTCTTCAGGCTTACCAGGTGGGTCTAGTCCCCGAGTTTCCGTCAATCGTATGTTCTACTTGAAGCCAAATCGTACGAAGTTCACGATATATGCACTCATTTGATTGTAGGCGTGAAGTGAACACGACTTTCACAAGTCTCGCGGCCGCCTTCAACCGACCAAAATCGTTTATCGGGTTTCGGGTGTTTGTGGCGCCATCTAATTGGAAAGTCATGATATCCGGCGAAATCCCTAGCCCACAGGTTGCATATACTCGTGTCCTCCGCAGAAATGGTGACTAACCAATTAAAATATTCTGATATTTACCAGCAGTCAACTGACTCTCCGACTGCGCCAACAGCGGGTTTGACCATGAATCTTACGCAAAAATTTCCAGTAATCGGTTTTTTAATAAATTCAAACACTACAGCCAACTGGACAGCGTAGGCATTGTTATCACGATGTGGCTTACTGACCGGTTCATGTGTGCACTCACTCTGCTGCCCAGCTGACAGGGGGGATCCGTTTCCAAGCGCTATTTAATAGGCCGCGTTTTGTTCGTTCTAACGTGAAAATTTGGTTACAAAAGATCAATGGGGAGTATGTTATAGAGGAAAGGTGCTGTAAAGGTAATCACTTCGGAGACTACTAAAGTATGACTTGCTCCCTACTACTAACTGCAATTCCCTTGAATCGAAATCAAAAAGTACTATTCGGAGTACAGACTCGCGACGCAGATAGATAGGGAAATTGACCAATCATGTGGGAGGAACACCGTCGCCTGATGTGGCGAGCTGTCCAATGATGGTACTATAGTAGGTAGTATATTAGTAGTAGTATAGGTGCGTCAAATGATTGAGCCAAAAGGAGACCTACAAGGTATGGTCTCTCTTTGAGAAAAATCGGAGAAATAATGCAATCCAGTGGTAATGTGTGATCTCTCATCACAGATACTCTCCGTAACTCACGGAAGCGCAGAACTCGTTCTGATAGTCTCCGGTGCAATGCACTGAGATATGTCATTTGTCGATAAACGTTTATGCCTGTTTCGAAATTCACAAGTTCTACTCTTGAGGACTTCCTTTCTTGACCCACCAGTTAATTACGTTTTGTTCTGCACAGTGGTCTTATTGCCTTTGGGCTGCGTTTCCTGAACAATTTCGATGAGTCTCAGTCTTCTGCAACGGACGCGACTCTGCAACAACATCACGATAGCACGCAGTCAAACATTCCAAGGCATTATTGTGTTTCCATATTTTTGTGCCCAAAAACTGAGTAGCCTGCGCAAGTTTTGCTCTCAGGCATGCGCGTGATAATCATAACAGGCAAAACCAACACGCATACTGTCTGTAAAAAAAAAGGACTCGAAAAGTTATTAACACTACCACCACCACCAGAGTTTATTGATTTTCCTCTTCTACTCGAACTAAAACACCCAAATGTTTAAAACCAGTTCTCCAGGTAGCTGTTCTCTGAGTCCTTATAGAATTCTGATTTGGTGTGTACATAACATCCGAGACATCAAGCTGCTTGCTCAAATGCTGACCAGGCCAATTCAAACCAAGCGAAAAAAATTGATACATCTCAGCTCACGCTACGTCCTTTATTCATTACTACACAAAAATTATCATTGCTTGGTCCTTCGTAAAAAATTTGAATATTTTTCCATCACCTCCCGTCACATGCCCCCCCCCTAATTCCTCTGCTTATTTCATTCATAATTCCAAACGGTCTGTTTGGACCGTACACAAGTCAGGTTACTATGTTCCACATGTTTTTAATGGTTCTGTGTTTTTATCTGTCCACGGGAAACAAACAATGACACTGTGAGGCACGCATCACAAAAATGGGAGAATTCGACCTATCTTCATCTTAGGATTGGAATCAACCTAGATTTTCTGTCTGTTTCAATCACACAACATCAGTCCATCACAGAGTTGGCACTCTGACACTCTCTATTGTAAACTCGATAACCATGCATCACCTCTTTCCCAATGCAATACCAAACTCAGCTACTTGCGTCATTCACAATGCAATTTTCAGCAGTACTCAACATCAGGTTTCCTTGTTCCTGATCCATTAATACTTGTTTCGTGTGCAGTCTAGTCAGCTAAGAGGCCTTCCTCATGTCCAAACGTGAAGAAACTGAGGACAGTGGCCGGACGTGCCTTATACTGGGTTACAAGCAAATACGATCAAACTCCACCTCCAAACGCCATACATAGGTTGAGCCAACTATGTGGTTCTGTCAGAGCTACACACTGTCAGCTCGTTCAGTTAGATCAACGTCATTGACCCGAACCTACATGTTCACCCAAATCACTCAACTCGTTCAAGTGCAGTCATGTTTTCTACGCCTACACGGGTGCACAAAACATATAGGTACTATTTCATTTGTCATTGGCTGTTTTTGGCCTTTGCCACTTTTCTTATCATCCTCGCAACTTTTCAACTGACTGACTGGTTCTCATTAATGCTAGCAAGCAAACTTATCTAATGATTCCAAACCGTCCGCATCCTCAGACGGCACTCGAAGCGACCAAGCAAAAACTGTTTATCAAAATTATAATATATACGCGTTTATTTTCACTGTGTCAGTTGTTTATTCGACCATTACTTTATCTGTCAGCGGCATCTGGGATTCATAGACCGTTATTCAATTGACTCATGCCGAGGGCGTAACCGGTCGATATGCGCTCACCACTGTGAACATGACCTTGAAACATCGATGGCTGAATCACCCGGGTCAAGTGTACATTTAGGTTAATTATCCATTTGATCAAGAAAGTTATTGGTGTTTCGTACTCCCCCGGTAAGCGACTGAGGTTTGGAGAATTCCCTACAAAACAAGCAGAAATTACTCATAAATTAATCATAATGTGTGTTGAAAATTCGTGTTCCAATTTGAACAGCAGCAGAGAGTATGGAAATAAAGTTGGCCTTAATAGCGTTTCGCACAGTGAATTGCAATGGTTTCTCTGTTTTTTTCAAGCAGAATTGTGACCCCCCCCCCCTCCCGCAATGCTCAATGCTTCACTGCCTTGCTAATGAAAAATATATTTGTGGGCGATTGCATGGAATGACAGCGTTACAAGTAGTGTTACTGGTCGATATAAACGAATGAGCTTTTAGCAGGAATGATCTTTTTGCCATGTTGATGTTGACTGCGGTTAAGTTTGCCATGATGGTGATGAGCTCCGAAATCTGACTCACATCGAGACAACACGGACTTAATGACAAATGGGTTTGTCCGTCGACAATGTGGTAGGAGATTGATTGAAGTTGCATGAGGTTTGAACGCGTGATAGCCCTCCGTGTTTGTGTGTGAGTGCACTGGAGAGCTATGCTCGACTCATTCACACAGAGACAAACAAATGCATGTTCACAACCACCTACACCCCTATACACTCACACACACATACACACGCACACAAGTACAGAACACCCCACAATGCTCTTTTGTATGGGTGGCAGCCTTTTAGACGCATTAAGCCATTTGTCACGTGTACATAAGCGACAGCAGCAGCAACAACAACACGGTTTCATCAAATGATGAGCCCCTTAAATGGTCACCATAGCTGTGAGCACACGCACGCATGCATGCATGCACGCACGCGCGCAGGGCAGGCAGTCCACCGAACTAATGCATGAACTTAATGCCCCTATTAATGGTTCAGTAACCTGGCGGTTTTTGCCGTGATCAGTGCGCATCTTGTGTTCATCCTGGGACTCACCATGTAAATGTCATGCGTGATGGACACAGAAGACCTGATCCGAATTCCAGAAGTCTTTTTACTTGCATACTCCATCCATGCGCAGATTGACAGATACACAAGAAAGGCTGTATTGTGGTTTCCATAAATCGGAGACCATCGACCTCCAATCTCCCAAGTGAAAGCATTAACCTGGTCTCTCAGAAAACTCTGTTCGCCGTGACTTTGTTTATATCCTCTATGAAGTACTTAGTCGAATCGCCGATGGTTGCCTGACCTACATTCATTTTTATCCATTTTTTCATCCCCTCCCCCGTGACTGAGTTTCATGCTCGTTTGGCAGTTTTTGAACAGCAGCATGATTTATGGTTCAGTAGGTGTCTATGCGAAACTTGCACCGTGTGGAGTATAATCGCTGGAAGCCTATTTCTAGTTCTCGGTAAACTGATTAGAAGTGAGATATTACTCAAATTGAAATTTTCTTGTACCGGATGAATAGATAAGTCAGATTGATATTCCGAAGTTTCCCAATCCAAACTTGTCTTGAACAGCATGGTACTGCTGAAATCTGCGAATAGACATTCCTCTTCGAAAACAGTGAGATGACGTTGTTCATATATCTCAGAGGTAGCTAGCCCTGAGGCAGCTGTTCAGTGAAGAATCGAAGTTTTGGATGGCCACTTTTCTCCCCGTTACCAATAACAGCAGTGTCTCTCAGGCTGTTCTTCCCCCTTTTTCCTCCCCATTGTCTGTTTTCCATTTTCTAATCCAGTGCAAATACCCGGATGACATACTGATCAGCAATGGCTACCGCGTGGCTGAAGCGCACCTGCAGTCACACAGTGTACTTTGTAGAGTTGTTAGCTGGTCAGACGAACACTCAGAAGAACGCACCCCCAGTCAACGGTACAATGACCTTTTCAGTGGTAGTCAATTCTTCGCTGTTTTTAGGGTCTCTTTTCCAAATTATCGATGGTGAAGTAACTATGTATGACCCTGAATAGACCTAACACACTTCTAACAAGGTTGCTGAAAACACTTCAACAGCCCACTGACCGGTTCCGGCCTTCCTGGGGTTCATCAGGTAGGCGCAGTTTCCGAGTTTCCTTCAACCCTATAGTCTACTTGAACCCAGACTGGTGCTCCCTTTTGAGACAAACTTAGTCGGTCCACCAATATCAACCTGTATTCAGCAGAGATCGCCGTTTAGTCTCCTGCGCTGAGATTGAGGACGCCCTTTGTTCACCTGAGTTTCATCCACAGAATTCTTATTCCCTAATAAAAATAAGAATACTCGTTCAGCCGTAACACTCCTTCTGTCTTGCTACTAGGAGGAAGCACGAGGACTGAGGTAATGTCAGGTTGCCAAAGCATAGACAGGAGCAGTCGAGATGCTGAGGTTGAGTTCGAATCGCGGACCTTCAGGTCAGTAAGTTCATGCCTTAACCACTGAGTTATCTCTAACCCTGTCACCTGCTTCATTTTTCCCCTGTCTTTTTCATGGAATTCCTTGAGATAGATTACGATATGAAGTGGACAGTCATCTGGGTGCCGTGGGACATCAAAAGTACCGTAATCAGTTTCACAGAAAACAAGCCAACTAATTGATCCTGACCATCTTCACCCACTCCACCACTCACTCACCAAAGTCACAACGGACTCATTCACTCGTTCCAATTTTGCGCACACTCGAATTACCCCCAAATAAGACTAGATCATAAAACTCACTGGTGAAGACTGTAACACTGGTCTGCTACTGTCAGACCTTTTACGGACCGACGCCAGTGGGACATTAGAAGCACTTCACATTCTGCAAGGACTTTAAGCCCTCCCATGTCAGTTAGATTTAACATTTACTCTCACGAACCAAGGTAGTTTACCCAACGTATACCAAATTTTTCAATTTTAAATGATCATATAGTGAAAGCATCAGCTACCGTGGGAGTGTATTTCATCACTGACAAAATATACTCACTTTTTTCTTGGTCTGGTGCTAACGGGAGAATCAGTTGAATCCATCGTTTATGATATCCTTTAACTGAAGTGCTAAACAAAAGTCGCTTCCTGTTGCACGTGAGTTTATTTCGCCAGTTGCTTATAATTCAACTTTCAAGTAGAACACAAGGAAACTCGACGGCGACGCCTTCCTAATGATTACCAAGAAGGGCGAACCCGATAGCTTGCCATCGAAGAATTTTCAGTCAACTTATGAGTAGTCTTAGTTGTCCTTTCTTTCCTCGTTTCGGTTCAGTATGAGACAAATGCTTCATTACAAAAATAGTTCCAGTCTGTGCTTAAAAGCTAGAAGAAACTGTAGAATTGTTTACTTTGCGCTGGGAATCATTATCGAAAACTGCAATGGGGATTCCAAGCTATAATCTTCCGACTAGAGTTCCAACAAGAGAAGTGAAGATGAAAAACTAAAATATGCACATATGCACGAGACTTTGTGAGTCGGCCAAATTGTGATCCAAGAAAGCAGTGAATTTCGCCAGAGATGATTTTGCAGCGATTAAAGGCGATGAAAGATATTCTCACTGAACGCAAAATGAGTATCGTACTATAATTCTATGGTACGTCGACAAATTCCATACTCCAATTCTGTCTCCAACGGACTTAATTGTATATGAGATTGTGCATGTTTTTCTTCATAAGTGTGATATTAATGGATGAAGCAAACTAACCTATGACACAAATAACATAGGAAACCAAATCCTCTGCCTACAGGGACACGACTTGATGGAATAACTGGTCATCCTGTCAAAAATTTGGGACCTCCTGCCACATCAGTTGTTCAACCTTCTGACCGTAAACATCGCAGTCTCGGATCCAGTTCACGGTTGTGAGTTTTCACCTTTCGCATGCTCAGGCTGTTTTAAAATTTGGCAGAATGTGCATCAGGGTTTCGTATCGAGGGATCCAGTGGGCAGAAAAGACGTGTCATTTTTAGCGTAAAATTTATCAGGCTCAAAACACCTCCGGTTCAACGTCGGATGTCTGGAAATGAACCTGTAGTCACCCGGAGTCGGTAGCGGGGTCATAAAGTCATTGCTAATGAAAACGGAATCCTTAGGGACAGATGAGTTGGGCGAGAGTCTCATGGGCACAACACCTATGTTGATCCAATTAGGGTTCAGTCTAGAAGTGCTGGTGTGAAGTCTTATCAGCTTATTGAACAGACAAACTAGTCAGGTTGAACGGTATCCGAGACCATATCCAAACATTCAAACAGCAGTTATTGCTAATCATTGCCCCAAATGAGGACGGGTGTTGAAGATTTCATCAAGTTAAAGATTTGTTGCATGTCCCTCACTCTACCAAAAACTGGCTTCCATTTTGCCGAACGGCGGTGGCGACCCGGCTGAGAACCCGTGAGTCTACGAAATAACCACGAGTTTCTCACCAGTACGAAACAGGGCTAAGCAATCATTCATTTACTGAAAGGATAAGAAAGTGATTCTGAGACAACATTAGCGACAGTGTTGTTGAAAACTCTGTCGAAGGGGCAATAGCAAAGGATGGTAGTGCACTTTTGTTGCGGCACAAATGCCGAGTTTGGTTTTTCACAGTATTTATCACCTGATGATCGAAAATCGATTTATGCTGTCCACTAGTAGGAGAGACATAGTGAAAAACACAGGTGCTGTTATGCACATGCAGCAGGATATAGTTGAACATGGCGTCTAATTGGAAGAGATCATGGTGACCATTTTGCCCCTGTTTTCCCCGTGTCAATTTTGACATTAGTTTTCAGAAAAGCTTTCAAGCCATCTGTCTATACCGGTTCGCCGGGTACAACCAAAAAACCTCTGATTCAGATAAACAGCACAGAATAAGCAGCCAGTTGAGGCCCATCCACTTTTAGGATATGTGAATTTCTTTTGTGGCGTGATATTAAATGCTCGTTATCAACCCTAGTTTCAACAAGACTGATAGTTTAGACTACTGAGAAAAGTTCAAGACTTACCACTTCAGGGACACGTTTCAATCGTGTTTAGGTTTAACAAGCAGTTTGGCACTGGAGTATGGCCTTTGTATTACTATACTAATAATGTTAGAACAGAAGAGTTGTCAGTTACTTAGTTTTTTCGTAACAGTGGGCATGAACTCGACGGGTTAGTTTGTTTATTGCTTTTTGTCTCGTTGAAGGACAAGGTTTGCCACTATCACAAAAAGAAACAGGAGGAGAACTATTGAGGGATTTTTAGTAAATTTCCAAGATTTTTAGCACTTAATAGACGACTATTACCCAGTCGGCCGGAATGCATATTGCTGCTGTATTCTATGGCAGGTTGACGGTTAACCTTGGCTCTCTTGGTACAATCGGGTTGCATGAAACAACACATTCCTTCCCTGTTCTGCCCGCCCCACTTTCATAGGTGACTGCGTATCAGGAGCGCGAGTATCAAACTTCCGTATGCTCCTTTATTGATGCGTCACTGATATGTCGTCGACATGCTATCATATATATTCCGCAAAGGAAGCCTATTCCTAATATAGCATACAATCAGACAACTATTATACCTCTTAAAAGCCGAGTTCTCGTATTCCAGCCACGGGTTTGACCAACTTCCTTCAAAAGCACCTTTCGGGCGGATTCGACATGAAAGTAAAAACACGGAATATCACTGCTTAAAACATAGTAACCTAATAGAGGCGTACTTTTTGACGGCCCACTCACACATCAACTCGCTATGGCTTCTAAGGGAAACTTTACACTTTCTACTGCAATCCGGCGCCCAACAGGAAACTTACCGTCCTCACGGCATGCATAAAGTTTGCCTCAGTTAAATCCGTTCATACTCCGCCTTAGAAAAACTTAAGTGAGTTAACGTGTACTCCACTAAATCGACAACATCGGCGAGTGCGTGGATGCTTCAGGGGTGCAGCCAAGTTACTGCAGTTGACATTACAGGCAATAAACTCGGACTTTGGAGGCAGCTAATTCTAACTCATCACTTTTCGGTCGAGCTGTTTATCACCATTGACTTCTATTGAATACAGGCGCTTTACTTCAGTCATCTAAGTTGGTGTATACAGTTTCCGCGTCAGCCCAAATGAACCGGTTTTTCAGATTCTCTCAGATCCCATAAAGTTGCATGCTAGCGGTAGACCAATACCTATGGTCTTCCTGATGCTGTGAAGACGGCAACAAAGTTCAGTAGGTGTTCTTATTTCTCCCTCGCGTAGTCAGTACAGCTCGGTGATTGAGGTGCAAATCCAGTGATCGGGAGGTCTGCGGCAAGAAAGCAACCTTGACTTCTTCATGGGTTCTCTGTACAAATTGGCAACCTGGAAGCATCTCACCATCATCTGCTTCCTTCCGGCTGCATGGCAGCCACGTTCTGAAGGAATGTCACTGTTGAACGAGTGCATGTGAGTCCATGACTATCCAGCCTACTCAAAACAGCAGTTCCAGCCTAAAGGCTTAAGGGGAGTTCATTACCATTATCGTTACACCCAAGACAGAACAAAGTATACTGATGGAAGAAATAGCCACTGGGACAGATGACAACTAAAAATCTGGGACGAAACCAAATAGAAACACAGGAAATAAGGAGTAATAGCGATTTTAATTTACTTTGAAAACTCAAAAGAGTGGCTACCCCAATTTGGAAATAAATGAGAGGCAAAAACTTCTAACTGAGTTCTCAAAAGCTTTTCCTAGCTAGATGAAGCTACGTTTTTCCTCTATATTAGGTTGTCAAATTCACCTCCCGGCTCGTATTGTTCACTGATAGTTCAAGGCAAGGCGTGCCTCTAAAATGAATTCACTACAATGAAATTCCCGATGATCGGTTGTTTTTCCAAAGGAGAATGATGCTGGTATAACATGGTTGCAGAGTTTAATATCACGAATGGTTTTATGGCATACAAGGGCGATGGACACGTAGGGTTTGTATGAAATGCTATTTGAGAATTGGTGTTAGAAACCTGTTCTGATCCAACCACACCGAATGCCTAGAGCAGATTGTCACCACAAACATGGCATATGATTATCAAGGTGCTTCATCTTTACAAGCCAACTCCATCTGTTAGGGTTAAACGGGTTTTTGTAAAGGCACGACGGCCTGAAAGATAGGGGACAATAAATTTTGTGGGGCTGACTTTGGATTGTCTTTGGGGGAACAGGTGACATTCGGTTGATTGTCCGATATGGCCATATGAAACAACCACAACTTTAGCATAACTGAATGTTCGCTGGACGTGCGCTATCGATACGGCGAAGCTGGACAATGGCAATATTTGTGATGCACGCGACCTAGTGATGTTTTGTGGTTCAGACTTTAGGTGGAATGCTCTGCGAATGAATACCCCTCAGGAAACCATGTCCAGTAACTGCCAGCGGTAGAGAACCAATTTGAATGGATAGGTGCAGAACATGGGGCTCGAAAACTTTTTTTATTGCGATTCCGCCTTACAGGATCAGTGTTCTTAAAACTATGGAAAACTACACGTAATCTTAGACCAAAATTTAGGCGGCACAGTCGATTAAACCCACAAGCAAATGAGGCTGTCGAACAACAAATTCACCGTTTCCCACAAAAATGCATACCGCAATTGTTCTCATAGGTTCTTTTAAAAGAACGGCTTTTTTCATCAAAATCTAGGTATCATTCACGCTACAAATTTGAAACCGTTGACGCAACATCACTGTATCCACATGAGCGCCAGTCTTCTTTTTTGTGGGAGGGCATGATAAGAAGATGTAGAAGAGAATTTCGTCCTGTAGAGACATCCTGGCTGCACCCAATAAATCCTTCTTCCTGTTTTCCCAGTAACTTGGGCAGGCGTATTCAACTTTTGAAGACATAGGCAGCAAAGTAGTTTACTCGGTGCAATAACGATTGGGTTCAATAAGGCGGAATGTGAACAGGAATCGCCCTCACTGGAAACTAGATTGGCTTCCCAGTACTGGATGGTGTTGTAAAAAGGGCAGGTATTGAGAACAGGTGGTCATTTTTAACAACAGACTGCCCATCAATAATGGCGGGTGGGAAGGTGTTGGATTAGGCTAGCAGTTATTCTGAAACTTTTTCAAAGTGTATAAAAAATTTCCTCGTTATAAATGCGGCATGTAGACACAAGAGTGCGCTGACTGAAACTATACAGTAATAATACAACTTCAGCGTGGCTGGTTGGCTCAGTACACTGTTTAAGACTTTAGCCCCAACACGGAGATATTACGTAAAAACTGTAGATATATGCAGATGTAATCTCTAGGTCCCATCTCATTATAAAAACGGTTTAACTTTTAAGCAGCAAAAACATACAAAAATGTACGCAATTGGAAAACTCCAGAAAGTCGGATGTTGATAGTCCAATAGTTACTGGGATAGCAAGCTAAAACGGAATAGGCGACTTTTCGGGATATGAATATGTTTGGAATCACTCTCATGCAAAAGTCCAGCTGGATGGAATGCTTAAAGGTCGCTAGTACAACATACGCAAAATACTGGTAAGCTGCCTGACCTTCGTGTACTGAGGACCATGTCAGGAAGCAGATCATCCATCAGAACAGAACTTAGGTAAAAGGAATTATCTATTCACAGAGAAAAAAGCCCAAAGAATATTTGACAGAAATACACTTATCTGTAAAATTGCCCCTATCCAAAGAAAACACAGTGAACCAAACCAGGGAGTCCACAGAATCAAGTGTACTGCGACGTGTCTTGTGGGCCAATTGACAAAATTTAGAGGAAGAAGACAAATTCGCGGAAATATCATGCAATGCTAGTTTCTCCATTATTTTCAGTGGAATTAGAGAAGAAGCAATTAGACGACACTTCTGGTTGTCCTGGAAATGGGCTCAATGCAAACGGCTCTTTAGAGCTCAGGTGAAGAGAAGCCGAAAAAAGACGCACCACTGATATCCAGTACAGCCCCAAGCATAGGCTTAACTCGTCAGCATAGTACTAAGCAAACGTGGGGATATTACAAGGACAAGAAGATCAGCAGGATTGAAACAAGCACAGCAAATACTCGCGGGATATCTGGAGGTACTTCCCTCTACAACGTGAATGGAACTGAGAAAGTCTAGGAATCCAGTGGAAGCAGGTGAAAACTTCATGTCTGAGGGATTCAGACCCGATCAGTGGTCATACTTACCAAGTTTTCTGTCACAAACGAACAAAGATGGCATAGCCCTTTACCATTTTGGTCAAGAAAGAGAATTTTAACTGAACGGAATAGATTAATTTGTGGATGACACTGGTGGTAAAGGGGAATTCAAATGAATCCCTTGTTTTTAATATTCTCTGACTGAACGTGCTGCATAATGACCGAATCACGTTCCACTTGGCATGCAATCCGAGGAACCCCAGGGTAGTTTCCCGACATAACGCACTACTCATATCGTTGATGTGAAATGTTTGACTGCCTACAACCGGTTTTGCCTTAATCGGGGCTCATCAAGCAGGTGTAATCTCTGGGTTTTCCTCAACCTCATGTTCGATTTGAACACCAAATTTTACGTAACCAATAAATGAGTGTATTTCGTCGATCACCTACAAGTTACTTTTCACGTAGAACACAAGTTTGGTGAAAACTGGGGAACTACGTCTTCCTGATGACGAAAACGGCTGTCAAAGAGTTTTTGGCAACCTTATGAATGCTGTGTTCTATCATGAAAATATTTTAACTTCCTTGTTTCTTGTAGTATTTGCCTACTGAGTTCATTCATGAAGATCCACCTCCCACGTTTATTAGAATTTCGAAATGAATAAAGCTAACCAAAGCGTTGCGAAAAAGTAGCTTTTACAAGAGGAAAATGTGCTTATCGTTGTTTTTCAATATGACCGAAACACTTATCTTAGATACTATCCTTTTTACCTGTGCTGGTCCGCTTGTCCATTACATTGCAACTAAAGCAAATTGTTCAGTCCTACCGAAATTCTTTCTGGCCCTAAGTCTAACCCAAATGTCATAACGTCAACTTGCCCAAACAGACCAACCAAAATTACAGACGCCTCCCCAGAGGAATCTTCATATAAAATGTCTCGGAAGCACATGACCCTAGATGCAGCCTAAATTCATATAGGTGTCCCCTAGAAGAATGATCGTAACACTTGCTCACGCACACTAACGAACAAAAAACCTTAGCTGACACCTAACAATGATTTGGCCTGCGAGTAGGCACTGATCTTGAGGATTGTGTCTCCTTCTACCTTTAAATTTAGCCAGCCATGTAACTTGGTCTGGTGCTTCTTACGTGTACTGTGTTTTCCAAGCTTTTCCGAAACGATTATGTTTCAAGCGTTTTCCGATTGAATTATTCAATTCTGATATTCTTGTACACGTTCTTGGATTTTGTTTGTCTTATCCCCAATCACAATTTTTCCGCGTAAAGACCACAAACCCCGCTATCTACGACCGTAAACTGTAATGCTTGCTACAAAACCGGATAAGGCTTCCCGTCAAATTTGTTTCACAACAGAGAATCGATTCCTTTCGGACAAACCATAAGGTAAATCACAGTACTTCCGCATTCAGAGAAGTGAGTGGATGGATGGATGGCTGAAAAAAGGGGAGAGGGCTTGGAAGGCTGACTCCCTGCCTATATAAAACCATATCAAACTCAGCCATCTAACCGAACTCAGCCGATGTGGGAAGTGCGTGAGAAACGACAAAACACAGTCTGCGGCTTTCCCTTTGTCCTTCTTTTGTTTTCGCTTTTTGTTCGGGGAAAATCCTTCCTGTAGATGGTCTGTGTCCACGGCAGATTGTCCGCGTGTGTAGGTTGATGCGGATGGGCTAAAAAATTTCCGGTCTTCAACATGTGTCTGCGGGTGTGTTTGGAGGAAATCAGACGGGGAGGGTGATATTGATGATGATGTTGACTGCGACAATGCCGATGGTTTGGTCTGGTGATATCAATAAAACCTGGATTGAATGTGACCACCATCACATGAGATGAGCACAATCGGTTGAAATTCGACAAAGTTTAATATGGGCTG
The DNA here is from genome assembly GCA_004794785.1 of Opisthorchis felineus. Lineage (NCBI taxonomy): Eukaryota > Metazoa > Platyhelminthes > Trematoda > Opisthorchiida > Opisthorchiidae > Opisthorchis > Opisthorchis felineus. The sequence continues at coordinate 181,259 of SJOL01009509.1, read as the reverse complement.
TGCCATGTGAATGAGCTGACCGGGAAAGTTGGACAGTGTGTGTTGGGACGGGGGACAGGCATTCGACGGGCTTGTGCGTGTTGGTGGACAGAACCTGTCAACTTGTCAGTACGTTCAGTTCCGGTTTTAATGGAATTGCATCGCGTGGTTTCGGATATATTGAGGCAGAGAGAAAATGAAAGCCCTAACGAGCAGGAGATGAATAGCGTTCAGGGTGTTTCCCAGGGCTTAGTTATTCGATTGATGAAAGCGCTATGCTGCAGGTCAAAATTTTAGTGCCTATGTGTGAAGAGGAATTCTTACTGATGAGGTTACCTTTTCATTTCTAGTGGCTTGCTACGGGATGCGTAGAATCTAAACCTGTCTGATGAACAGTTCTTCTCATATTCTGGCCTTATTATTCCGGTTAGTTTATACCCAAGCGGGAAATACTGGATACAGTGTTATACCTCATGCCTGGGGCATGTAATCGATCCTGTCGGGATTCCAACTTTAGAAGTATGACACGGGAGACAAGTACGTTTCCAGTGTACCACCACCGCACACTGAACATAACTAAATATTCAGAAACGAGCAGGCACATAAGTTCACACGTTGAGCGATGTCATCCTAAAAGTAGACTGAACTTAATTCAGACCTCACCAAAGTCGAAGATATCTGGCGAGATTCATTGACAGAGAAATTCCAGTGAAATGGTTTTCTGTTTTGTGCGGATTAACCAGAAGATTTGTGCACAAAGGCAGGACAATCAAAATGTGAGTGATGTGTTTATAAAATACTTTAAGACGTTCAAGACATAACACCTATTTCCCCTGGAAGATGACGAGCCGGGGGTCTGACATACCGCGATCTTTAGTCAGAGCTATGCCTGAACGTTTGCGGTTCTGGTTCAACTACCGAAACTTTCATTATACCTGTGAACAGGTATTTAAGGTTCTGTCTCATTTGAAAGTTTCAAGTGCTGGCTATTTGCGACACGAAACTATGATCAGCTTGAATCTTCTTGGTACCCGTATTTGTTACCAAATCACAGACAGAAGTGCGATATTGTGGCAAAGGATGGAGTGATCATCTGGGTGTTCAGGTTGGTTGACCAATCATGACCTTGAGGCCAGTCTATTGAAGGATAAATTTTGTACGTTCAAATTCTCAGAGAGATGTCGGACAATTATGTATCAGGCTTGGCTAGCACATGTCTCTGGCAGTGAGAAAAGTAACAACACTCTAAAAGTGCATTCCCGGGCATTGGACCAGAATGGCTGTGGTTGGTCAACCGGGAAACCATGTTTTCTGTTTTAGACGTGTTCTGAGTCTGATGGTGCAACAAAAGTCTAGCCAGAGGCCAAAGAGAGAGAAGGATGTGGTAGACATCACCAGAGTCCTCACATTTTGCTTTCTTCAGTAAGCCACAGTACAGTGATCCTTCCATATGGCAGTGAAAAAATCAATAATTCATCTGATTTTGGTGGATCAATTCGGGTGTCGACCACTTGCAATAACGATAGCTAAGTATTCTTAAACTTAGCAAGCTAGAAATAAAATGTAATGTCGAAAACAGCATATTCTGCTGTTTTTCACGGTATGCCTATGTTTAACACCAATGATTCCCCCTCCCTGGCCAAGGTACCATGGCTCATGCCACTTGGAAACAGTTGCATTTGCGATGGAAAGTTTACGTTCTCACGGTGCAATATGGACAGCTGACAGTTTTCTTCTCTGTCCTGAGTACACATGCGGGCCACCGATAACTAACGAGTGTACGTTTAGCGAGCCTGGATGGGTTTCTTTGATTACGCCTGTCTGTAAGCTTCCGTCGCAAAACCTCAGCTTCTTCCAGCTCAAGCAGCTGTCTCCGTCACCTCTATAAAACAATCAAATACATGGTGCTGTTTTAATTTTCTTTGATGTATTGTCGTACCGGAAGAACGGGAGGGATGAGCTCCGGGTTTTGAAATGCCTGTACCACCCCCATGATGCTCAAGAGAGAGCGAGTGAGGTCGACATCTTTCCATGCGATAATGCATGAACTAAGCACAGATGTATAGATGGGCACATTCATGCCAAACTGGGACATACAAATTGGATGATCAGAAAACTGAGCGAATTGCTCAGGTTTTGAAGACGGGTTACAGTCACAGCGGGCCACGTCGTGAATAGTTTTGCGGAGATTCCAATGGAGTTTTTCCGTGCAACTCTGGACGGGTGTAGAACCACCAAATTATATTCTGGGCAAGAAAAACAGTTTTTCACTAAACAACATGACACTTACGTTTTTTAACCTCAAAACAGGAAATGATCTTTTCTTGACGGAACATATTGCTCTTTAGGCTACTGAAAACCCCCCAAACGGTCTATGGTTTTGTCCTTCTTTGGGTTCATCAGATAGGTGCGTTTCCTGAGTTTTACTCCAAGATTTTTCGATAAATTTATGGGTAGTGTGTTCCACCAGGACCATTTACTGCGATATCTCGACTATCGTACAAAATGAAACACGGGGTTGCAGCGTTTGTTCAGTAAACTGAATCGATGAAGAATAGTTATAATGAGGGATTCAGTCGCATTCATAAAAAATAGTTTGCAAAAGAATGCGTTTCACCAACTGCGTCAAACTGAGTATTACATTAGGAAAAGGTGACTGCGCCTATCTCATGGGCCCAAGGGAAGGCAAACCCGGTCATGAGTTGTCGACAGATTAACAGAGACCGTAGGAGTGATATGATTCATTGGGATGAATAATAATCTTTAAGCTGTAACACCAAGAAGACAACCTTGCCAAAATTGACCACATTAATTTCTGTGCAGTTTTGAAAATTTTTGAATTTTAGGGCATAGTTTCTCGTCTGACGCCCCTATTACTAATTTAGTTACAAATTAATCAACCAAGTACCCCCTTCGATTCCGACCAGCGCGACCCACGGCCATTTACAGTTTTGCTCTACCATAGAACGGGACAGCAATTTTGTCATCTTATTCGTGACCTTTAGCCCCATCAGTGGAACATTTTTTACCAAAGTGAGTAGTTTTTCGACTAGGAGACATTCAGAACTGAGTAGCAGCATCCACGTATCTTGCCAGAACCAAGTTTCTTTCTGCAAGCTTTACGAGAGAGTGACAAGGCTCAAGTTGATAGAGAAAGCAGTCTGTCCCATGAGCGGCTTGTGCTCCAAGATCCCAACAGCTCAGTTAGATCAGCGGTCAACAGTGTCCCGCTCTGATTTGGAGAAAGCTTGTTCGTAACAAGACAGCACATTAGTTGTACGACCAGTGAAGATAATTAGTACCGGTTACTGGTGTTTCGTAAATCAGATTTTTCATTCTCGTACACCCCCTATATTCGTTTTTTTTTGCTTTGCAAGGATGTATGCCAGAACAAAACTTGGTTCTAGTATATGAGATCAGCTATGTTGTGCGCCATGTAACAACAGCTGACGTCAGCCTTGATATTAAGCAGACTGTAGGTAGTCATACTAAGGACACTACTTTGATCCCTTTAATAATGTTTTAGCATAGGCTGTTGTGTAACTTATCCCCTTTAAGAGTATCATATTACTGAGATACAGTTGGGTTTTATATCCTGGCGGATTACTATAGTGCCTACTTTGAGTTCCTGACAACCGCCAGTACAAAGGCTGTCGTCACTCCGACACGTTCGCAGTTTGCTAAGAACTGTATCCCCGAACTAGTCCACTGAGATTGGACCTCCGTTTGCAGGTGAGCAGTTTCAAAAACTAACTAGAGAGTGGGAATTTGAGCGTTTCGCTAGAAGTCTGTATCATAGTCAGGCAAGTGATAAAATAGAGTCGGCCGTTAAAATAGCAGAGCGTATTGTGAGCCCGGCACAGGAATCAGTCCTGATTAAATGATGTTCGTCGCAGAACGAGTACAGTAATGACCATATTGGGGAATTCTTTCTCTCCAAGCCATTAAATAACGCATATGTAGTCCATCAGTTACAGTCGTGGAGGATAGTCCAGAAGAGTTAATAATGTCAAAATACATGCTGACAACTTGCTCTTGAGGAACAGAGGGGGTGTGGTTAGGGAATTCCTGAAAACCGTAATTTTGGGAAGGGATTAAGTCAAAAGGGTGGATGCCACTCGGAAGATGTGGAAGTTGAATGACCTTAAAGCAAAGCACCAGAGTTCATTTGGGAGAGGACCACGAGGTGGCAGCAAACTCTGGCCTAGATAGAACTTTCATAAGTAGAAGAGTTTTTCGAAGCCTGGAGGACCTAGGAGTAAAGGGCGATGCAGATCCTGGGGTAAAGCAACATGTGACAAGGTATATCAGAGTATACAATTGGGGATCAAAGCATACCAAGGTCACCCAGTCAAAAATGTTGGTTTGTTTAAATCAACAACGCAAATAAACTACGTCCGACTGATGCGACCAACTGAAGTGCCATTCATGAACTGAGCCAATCACAACTGAACGAATTCGTAGTCCAGAACGGCGTCCAGAAAGGCTGTTTGTGAACTACTAAAAAACCAGCACTCTTCCAAATGAAATGAGACTTCTTGATTGATTTCATGTCCAAAAAAACACCATCTTGATTTGCAAACACCTGTTTACCTCCACCAACCAACATTTACGCCATATTATTGATTTTATTATTACTGTTATTATTATACTCGTGTTACCATTATTTTTCCGCTTATTTTTCAAAAAGGCCTACCATCTACCGTCCCGTGTAGCTGCGCCTTCCTTTCTCAGCTAAGTCACCTTGAAAACATCTCAATTCCGATATTTCGTTTGAGTTACAAGACATCCCACGACAAAACCAAACTAAAAAACCAAAGTTCCGGTCACAGTTACAGTAAACTTAAACGTACCAAACAGGCACAAGTAGTTACTATACAGAATCTGCAGTAACTGTGATATTTCTTCATTTACTGCCGGCGGAACAGAACGCTGTCAACAAAAAGCCCTACTCATGGCGATTGGGAGGGTTTTTAACGTTGAATATTGGATCGCTAACACTGGGTTCGAACTCTGGTGACCTACCCGAAATCTGAGAGGACTAAAATGCGGGAAAATGGAAAACCGGTAGTACAAAGCTTGCAAGTATGGAACTTGAAAAAAAGATGTAGACAGTGGAAGTGTATTCACATCATTCTTGTGTGAACAGCCCTCATCCCATGCTAGTGTGCTTATTCTGGTAGGTCCACAACAAAGACGGAAAGCATCCCACATGCTTTCAGTTCTTAGTAAGGTCCACCGACAATGGATATCCCTGAAAGTACTTCGGTTGTAGTCACGGCCACCTAAAATGCAGGGCTAGTGTGTAAACGGTAATCCAAATTAATGGAGCATCAGAATTATCAAGTCCAATTTGACCAACATTCGTGGTTGAACAAATAAGCAGAATGTGACCATGTGTGTTCCTTACCAAGTTTCATCCTTAGATCACGTTTTGAAGGTAGCTCACAAGACCCCCAAGATTTTTCTTAAATTGGCTGCTACTCGATGCGGTTTGCTTGTCAGCAGCAAAAAACATGCAGAATACTGATTGTCATACGGCCTACAACCCATGAAGATATGTATAAGGATTCAGGAAAATAAAACCAATAGAACAAAACGTGAGGCTCACTGAGAACCAACCTAGCATTCCGTTCACTTATAGGGCATGACATTTTCCCAGGCACGTCTACCTACTGAGGGGTTTCCTAGCTGCCTAGGATCAAAATTAATTTTGTACTACTTATAATATATTAGTAGGAGGTGCGAACCAAACAGCACGAGAGCAGCCGTCATGATCTTGACACCAGAGAACGATGCGCTCATCTTCAACAGTTCATCAATAGTCACATTTCAGGGAGTATGCATGCGTTACTGGACACTCCTCTGTGCTTTTAGGCGTATCAAATTATGTTATGTTCATTCGTAATGCGCAGTGCTGCTGGGTACAAAGACCACCGAAATGAAATCTGGAAGATCCAGCCCACCGAAAGGACTAAAATAACTCAGCCAGCGTTCAGTGTAAAATCCTCCGAAGGGAGGACATCTGCGGTAGAAAACAAAGCTCTCTTTCTCTATCATACCTCAACATCGAGGAGATAGCTTCATTTCCACTTCCAAAGTGCATATATACAAAATTTTCCGACGATGATGATCAGTACTCACTGCGTACATCTGCTCAATTTTTGGGTGCTCACCAGGAGTATTCATATCGAGGTTCTGAAGACATGAAATTTCTACTTGAATTCAGACGAATTTCTTTCTCCTTGTACCAGGTTAAATGCTGCTCAGTTAAGTATAAATCTTTGGCTCTCATCAGAATTCCACCTCCCAAACTGGCTACTGCAGATCAAAATGTTGACCCAAATGTTACCTATCTTTGCTGCGCGAGTCTGAAAAAATAAGTGTCTCACATTTCATATTTCATATTAGGAAAAGAGTATAGAAGCGTACGCGCTGTTTTTTAACTTAGAGTACTTTTCGAACTCTTTGTTTCTGAAGTCTTGAGCGCCAAAATGAGATTGGTAGCCTCGCAAACTGCATTCATTTGCACACCACATCGGTTTTAACGAATAACGCAACTTACTTCCAGCTAAATCTCTCTTTTATGGGTAATTTTTCTCAGGACAATATACTTTGATATCTCAAATATCGTACAAACTAAAAGGAGAGACCGCTTTTGTGGGGCAGCTGAAGCGTACGATAAACGAAGAATTCAGCTACGATTCAGTTGGGCCTTCTGTTAAAAAAATGTGTAAAAGTAAGCGTTTTTTGCAAGTTTCACACAATTTTGGGTACAAGTAGAACATAAGGTTGATGGAAACTCGGAGACTGCGCTTACATGATGAACCTGAAGAAGTGCGAATCCGGCGGTTGGCTGTCAAAGAGTTCTCAGCAACATTACGTGTAGTTTCCCTCAATTTTAGAAGCATCTTTACTGTCATGGTAAATAAGATAGCACAGAATGGCTATCAGCCTACGTTAATCAATTTCCCCAAATCCACAAAGTTGATGAAAATATGTTTACTTGAGCCCAAATTAATCAAGGCTGCTTGACCCTTCAGGAGTATTGGATTTGCTTCGCTGTATTGTGAAGCATAGTGAACAATTACGAGTTGTACTAGTATGTGCTCTAAAACACCCTTATATGGATTTCGCTATCAACTTTGGAAGGGTGACCTATTTTTGCGAGAAACTACCGCTAGAGTAGTCCCCACAAAGCGCGGATCCACCCTGATATTTTGATGAATTGGCGACAGGTCGGATACAACTGTAAAATAGGATAAAGCAATTCAACGAGATAAGCCCTCAAAATAGAAGCCAACTGTCCCTATAAACAACCAAAACCTCACGGTTCCACGTAGTCTTAACTGAAGCTACAGATGAGTGCGGTAATTGCTGTGTGTAAATAGTGGCTCTGACCTTCAAACAAGATGCTTCCTTAAGTGCTGAACCCCGGCAAGCTAGGCTGATGAGTCCGGGATTGTTTTTAAGTTGCGATGACACCTCAACGGACGACCATCCGATATTGCAATTCTGGACAAGAATTAGCTGTAGTAAGACATCGTCGAGATCACCACATACATGAGCGCAAAATATCGATCAATGACGAAACATCGTTTATTGTATTTTATTGAGTGGATGATTCTGATTTGGATGCTTAGACTAGCTGTCAATTCGTACATGAAAATTTTCCAGCACAGTGTCACGCTATTCTGATACTGCTGACCGAAACCGTACAGTCTTATCGGGGTTCTTCCCTCTGAGATGAGTCTCCAGACTCTTCAGACTTGGTAGCTCCCACGGAACTAAAGAAAAACTTATTTCTCAGTGCAGTCGTACAAAAATAAACAACACAGAAGGGCTATCTTCTACTGCGCACCATGACCGTAACATCCAAGTAAAATGAAGCGGGTTGCTATTCTCTTTATAGACCGAACATCAGTTGCAAGAGGGCCGTGTAGAAATAGAACATTCCTTTGAATCCAAACGTCGACTTGTTAGATTCAGTTGCAACGAATGCCTGAATGAATGCTTTGGGGTTGATGATGATAACAATGATGACGCTAATGTGCACTACGGCTTCAGGTATGATAGTAGCAAGGATTATGGGATGCATTTGGTTAAAAAACTGGTTTGAAAATTCATGGGACCGAACACCTGTTTTAAAACGCACATTCGGTTACTTTTGTATCCAAAACGCGGTTGCTGATTTACGAACGCTATAATCTACACTATGAAGGAAGTATTTTTTTATAACTTACTCCACCACGGCTTATTTTATCCACCCACCTTCAAATATAGTAAGCATGAAGTGGTATACAAAGCAAACAGGTTCATAAATTTCTGAACGGTTTTCAGACATGTTCGGATGCCCCTGGGCTCTCTGCGTCCATTCTGACCAGCACAGGGACAACAAGGTGAAGATTATATACGGTCTTTTTTCATAAAGGAAACTACTCACATGGTTGCTGAAAACTCTCCGACAGCACACGACCGGTTTCGCCCTTTTTGGGGCTCATCAGGTAGGCACAGTCCCCGAGTTTTCGTCAACCTTATGTTCTACTTGAACCCAAATTGGACTGATTTTGACAAATACACTCACCTTCAAATCAATTTGGTTTTCACGAGAGACCCAACTGAATCTCTCGTTTATGATGTTCTTCAACTGAATGTGCTGCACACAGGCCGCTTCATGTTTCAGTTGGTACGATATTCGATATATCGCAGTATATTTTCATGAAGGAAACTACTCACAAGGTTGCTGAAAACTCTTCGACAGCCCACGATCGGTTTTGCCCTTGTTGGGGCTCATCAGGTGTGCAGCATATTCAGTTGAAGAAAATCATAAACAAGAGATTCAGTTGAGTCTCTCGCGAAAACCAAATTGATTTGCAAATGAGTTTATTTGTCATTACCTACGGTTCTTTATAAATAAATTGCCAAAAAAAAATCCGAAAGTCTCCGGATTTGTAGTTTGGGTATGTCTAGATAATTTCACCCAACTTCACCCATCTATCTCGCTGTATACAGATTGATCTGCTAGGTTAAATGCGGTGATCTGCTTCTCAGGCATGCTGTCGAATCTGTCCGTAATCGTCGTATTAGGATCGAATTTTCTTTGGTCGTCCTAGTGTTGGGGATAGATTTCACCCATATACTTGAATTTAGGGGTGGCTGATTTGAAGACGATGCACAGGTGTGTTCTGCTACAGCTGCCATCATTATCATCATCACCATCGGATGAGAACACTGGCGCTTTATTGCCTCACAACCATGCCTATTTATTTGAATAAAGCCTTGTAATGGAAAGGAAAAAAGTGAAGCAGGGAGGAGAACTAGAGCTGGCTTACTACAAGCACCCGAGGTGCTTACACCTCCACCACTGAGTCAGACAATCTGGATATAAACTGACAGCATGAATGCCGCTGACCTTGGTTAGCCGCCATATCGTTCACTGTCTTCAGCCAAGCACAAAGGGGGGTACTTGGATCCCATCCTGGGGGCCAAACAGCACCAACAGCACTCACACTTTTCGTAACGTCCTTCATTCCATTCTGCTGTGCCAAATTGTGTCCACCTCTAGGTTCACGCCACTCTGGACAAGACAAGGTAACAGTGCTGTAGATGCCTTATAGTGGGCCCCTAAAAAGAGGCGGAGAGTAGTTGACAATCGTTCTCGTAGGCTGTGACCTGGTCTGATACCTTCGAAGGAAGGTCATTCTGTAGACAGGCAGAATACACAGGCCATCAGAAACCTCCCTACAAATCATGTAGGTGTGACATCAGTGACTGTCTCACCTTTGTTTTGTTGTCGACAACCACATATGGGTATAAGACACGTAGACGAGATGGTTATCGGTTAAGTGCAATCGTTTGAATTGCTGATCAGCCGACTGACCAGTTGACACAAACAGAAGGCAATTTTGGAGGAACGGACACAGCCGCTTAGTCCAGATAGTAACCATAAATGAGTCAGCAGAGTGCTCAGCTCAGCGAACAAACCAATGACCAGAGTTTATGGTGTTGAAAGCAGAACTCTTCTAACTTTCTGGACCTTATTTGTATCACCCGTGTCTCATGTATGGTGGCTCCATTGCATCCTTATCGATCATTTGTGCTCGTTCCTGACAACGTGGTCTTGTCTACTAGTCCTATATCTGCTTAGAAACATCAAAAAGTTTGGGGAACTGATAGATGCTCAGGATGGTCAGTTTCACGTCTTCATGAGTTCCGAATCACTCAACCGAGAAGAGCGGTTCTCGTGACGGATTGTACAAGTCCTTTTCTGGTCTCTTTTGGGGAACAAACGTTGGAGGGTCTATCTGACCTCTTTCAGCAACTCGCTCAATCGCAACCGAGAAAAGAAATTACCAAAGGCTCTCCCGAGGACAGGAGTATCATCGGAAAGGTCTTCCTTTGTTGACATCACTTTATTTGGTTTTTGCCAATAACGCTCAATTAGTTGTGAATTAATTTGCAAAATTTACTTGCTTTTAAAGATACAAGTTTTCCGCTCATCCACAGCCCACAAAATAAGTGAGCAAGTTTAGCTGAGGCCCCACATGTGACTCGTAGTATGGTGTCCATGCGGTCAATCGGCCTACGCTGTTGTTTGATGTTTTATTGGTCGATTCTATCATGCACACAGTTCTATCCAACTGGAACATCAGAATGATGTTGGTGAAGAACCTCGAGAGGGGCAAAATCGGACGTGAGCTGTCGAAGCGTTTTCAGCGTGATTCAGCTAGGCAAATCACAACGTCATTACCGAAGGAAGCAGGCTGAAAAGGATATTTCCTTCAGTTTTGACGTATATCATGATATGTATGAGAAAAAACAACACTGATCCATGTTTTTAGATTTCAAATGAGTGATTCAACAATTTTTTAACCCGATACCAGATTGACGACAATCACCGTTGGTTCCAGTCTGAATTTCATCCATCCGAGAAAAAAGCCCGACTTTTATAGTGAACTTACTGCGTGGGGGGTATTGATGGCCTATTCAACAGCATTGACAGCCACTTTCCAAACCAAATTACAAACAGTACGATTTCATGCTCACATCCATGGAATGCATTCATCCTCGTCGTGCAACGAGATTCTATTTTGTAGTAGGCTTTCCATGTTCATCTTACTTGCTACATGCAGTTGACATTCACAGTTCACACTATCGAAACCATACACTTGCACTGCACTGCACTGCACTGCACTGCACTGCACTGCACTGAAACAGGGATAGAGCTATTCACAAACGAATGACCTGTTCAAACATGATGCGTCTGCCAACCAGTTGGGTGTCCCAGTTTAAACAAGGACTCCCGCAGGGTATCGGTGAACACATAGGTCGTCATTCTTCGGTCCAAATCCGTTTGTGTGTAAACTATCAACTAGAGCTTTGTACTCACCAGCTACATCCTGCCTCTCATGTGCTTCAGGTTGTTAAGTCGAGCAGTTTAGCTGAAAGTAAATCAGCCTTCTTATACCGGTACGAGTCAAGATTACTGTCGGATTATAGAAAGTCACACTGGAGTTTAAGACTAAAACTTGCGGGAAAATAGTATATCAACTATTTCTGTCTACTCAATTCTAGAAACTATAAAAGCTACCAAACATGACAGGCAATTAAAACAAAGCAATATGCGTCCAAGGGCGTGTGAAGAGTACAAAAATTATGTGTATCCTTGCCAACATCACCAAGATCCTCAAGTGAACCTGGTCACCTCGAACTTAGTTACGAAGTGCTTTGTCCTTTGCATCATAATGTGAGAAAATACATCACATCACATCCTGTCTTACGGTAGCCCAAAAAATTCCCCTACATATTCCTGTAAAACCAGTCGATCATCTGTCAGTGGGGTAAGATGTGGAACAATAATAATTAGCCAGCTGGACTGCAATTTGTGTACTCGGTCATGCCTATCGTAACAGAACAGTGAATAAATTGAGCAGGAATCAACTAGGTTTTAAGGCTCTTGAATCTGCCTACATGGAGATTCAAGGCTCAGTTGTGGTTGATCCCGCCGTACAACGGTTTTTGCAGCTTCGCGAACCATCACGCTATAATGGAGAGTCTAATTGATCAATGACGCAGTCTCCTGGTCCTCCAAGTTGGAAGTTGGGAAGTACATGGTGATTTATTCCTTAAAAATGTAGACGGCTCTGGCGGTCTTACACCAACCACCGTTGCCTTGTTGTTGGTTTTTTGAGCCAAAGACCTAATCGTCACCTTTTCTAAGCGTGGGCGCCATGACAGTATCCCAGCTCTCGTACAACCGTGAACTGTAGGGCAGTCAAGCAGTAGTGTTCTCTTTTGATTCTGCTGTCAAGGACGAGGGTGGTTGTTGATTAGATGGCTGTTGTTCTGTTCACCGAGCTTTGCAGTTAGCTTGCAAATGTACCGCCACCAAAGGAGGGAATATCAGCAGTGCGCGATTTGGTGGTTTCGAGATATTGGCAGATTCATAGCTCGTCTGAGACACAAAAAACTAACTAAAGTAAAGCCTAGGCTATATCGAGCAGTCCACTAACCATCCTGCCATATTAAGATGGTCTGCCGCTCTTTTTCGTAAACAAAGGAATAGGACAAAATAGTCTACGGGCAAATGGAGTGCTTTTCGTCTTATATGCGGCTTTTGCGGCCAAATCTAACCGGGTTAGTGAGCACAAAGTTAATTAGATTACAGTGCGACCTTAAGCGCACGAGTTGTTTACCAGGGACTAGAGAGACGCCAGATGAATGCAGAGCTTTACAGGCCTCAAATATTCAAACATGTCGAGATCAGCAACAAGGAAATCAATTGGATCGCGAAACAAGTGAATATTCATGCCTCGGAATCAAAGTCCTGACCATAACCATCGACTGTTGACGGACAATCAGTGCACAAAGGTCGCCCATTCACCAAGGACACAGCGAGCAACTCCTGGAGTAAAAAACCATCTGCCAACCTAAAGACAGTAGTAACTATTCGCTAGCACTAAACTTTCACAAGGCTCACTAAATCATGATTTTGAGTGTGTCCAACGGAGTGCTTGTACCATTTTTTCAGCCTACAAGAAAACTTGATAAGCTCGACAGGTCAATATGTTGGGATTCGCTTCACTCAGGCACCCACACACCCCGCCGTAATTACCTAGGAAATTATACTGTATCAAACAATTCCTCCATTCCCTACAGCCTGATAATTCCTGACGTTTTTATATCACTTATACGGGTAGTAGAGACCACACAGTATACTGTGCGCACGTGAAAATATCTTCATATCAGAGACAGGCATGTCGCGCGTTTGAATTCCACAAGCCTATGGTGAGCAACATATAGCAGTAGGCTGCAGGGACGGGTAAACGACCCACCATATAAACTAACCAATAAGCTCACTTCTTACGTTTTTCACACTTACGGAATGAGGGCAGACACAAGCAAGGGCCAAGGGGCTTTGCCAGAGCGTTGGCGGAATCAACCCATCCATTTAATTGTGGCCCACAAACTGCTATAACATGTCCCGGTTAGGGTTACATGACGACGATGATTAGCGCAAATCACAAACCGTGTAAGCAATCTCGAGGGACTTTGTACTGTATGGTCAATAATATACGTTTGACAAAAGTCATGTAAATTCAAAATCTGAAAAGAAACAACGTTGTGCCCCCGAGAGAAGTCAATGAATTTTACTGTTAAGTCTGATTGAGTAGATTGACTTCAAGAAGTTTTCTTTAGTGTAGCTCGTTTAACTGCCGTTCAAATCCGAGTAAAGTGTCATAAGTCAGAAAATACAAGGTAGTAAGTATTCAAGAGGACAAGACAGTGGCCCCTCTGGAAAGGATATTGTAGTACTCCGTGTTTGTCATGTGACAATTCAGCAGACAGATAGTGGTTATCCACACAAACCTAGAATAACGGGATAGGAGAACGGAAGGTGGTAAATGCAATAACTTTGTATCATCTGATCAATATCAAGGTCAGCACAATGGGGTCAGTTGATTCACATGATCTGGGAAGAGAACGAATCAAAGTCTCAACATCATTTGCCGGAGCACACCGAATTGTGCCCCAAGAACTGGACCTGCTCACAAAGACCCCAAATCTTGATTACGGACACGCTGAATAAAGAGCTAAATACGATACGTGGAGTACTTCAATGTAGAGACCCAGTCACACGGGACACTTTTCCAAGGAGTATAGCTCAGAAAAGTAAAAACTGAAAGCTGAACTTCCATGTTGGAGTGGACATTCACTGCAGCCAAACTAAATGCTCTCATTTGGATTGAGGGAGTTATAGTATTCCAATTCAATGAAAATCAACTTATTGGGGATAAATCATGTATGACTAAAGAACGGATTATATTGTAAGAAATACGAGGTGTTTCACAATGGATGAATTGGAAACATGCACCTCTTGATTTCCAGAGTTTTCTTCTTCAGAAGAAAAAAAGTGACTTCAGAAAGGAGAATATTAAAAGTTTTTACGGCCAAACAACTCAACAAATGTTACTGATTTAATCTTAAAAGTATTCATTACTATTGTTCGGCTGTCACACCATTACCGTGCATAGCTGTCACGCCACCCGAAGGAAGCACGAGGGTTGAGATCCTGCAAGACTGACCAAGCCCAGACAGGAGCATTTGAGATGCAGAGTTTGGATTCGAACTAAGGACCATGCGGTCAGTATGTTTACGAATTAGCCACTGAGCTGTCTCGAGCTCGAGTTGATCTTACCTTATTGTTCACCTCACTATTATACCTTACCATCAAAACTCAGTCTATCGATCAATCGGTGGTGACCGTCCTCTCGATGTGTAAAAGTAGGCTTTGGTCGTCTATGGCCTTAGGAAGCCGCAGTTCATGAATTTTTCTTGTCCAACTGACTTGCCAAGTTTGTAATAACTGGGTAGACGTCATATATATTCTCTAGTAATCAGGCTGTCTAGACGAAGCCATCAACTGTTCAAATCAGTGGTCAATCCTTCAAGATGCTATGTTATTTACAATACAGTTGTAAGCATAGCGCTTTGTGCTGCATAAACTTATTTCGATCCCCCCCCCCCGCAGAGCACTATTTACCGTTATGAAAAGAATCCGTTTACCACAATGAGCATTTTGTCTAGCAGGTTTATACAGCCCAGACGGCTACAAGTAGATTTTGAATGAAGCCTATATTCACTGCGTTTGTTCGGTGACCATTCAGTCCTCAGTATGCGTGAATCAGGCACACCCATTTTGGTAAAACTGCAGTAGATCCTCCGGTATTCATAGATCCAACGTACTCCAGTCTCAGAGTTTGCACGCCAAAATCGAGTCAAACGATTTTGATCTGAACAGCGTGACCAATTTGTCATCAAGATACACGAGATTATATTCGGATTATTAGCCATATTTGCATGGTTACCTCTTTATTTTTATGTATTGAAAGGTATATAAATTGTGATGTATATA
>SJOL01009509.1:140888-156551 GCA_004794785.1 Opisthorchis felineus | reverse complement strand
ACGCAACCCAGATGCATACCTTCTGGATCTGGACTGTATCTAGAGTCATAAACATGAATTTCGCAGCCGCACATTCAAGAAGTTCCGGAAATGCTTCAGGTGAACGGTAATTCCAATCAAGAGTCAGGCTCGGTAACATATTGACAGTGTGTATGAATGAATATCGGATCCTGAGGAAAAACTTGAGTTGTGAGAATGCTAGTCAAGTGTATTGGATGAATTTATGCCTTTGTATTCTGCAGTAAGGGTAATGAAAAGGAGAACGCAACTGGAACCGATGAGCGACTGGTGACGAAAAAAGGCTTCGATAGAACCGAATTAGGGTAAACGAGTTTGTCTGCAAATCTAGCACCTGATTCATTAGTTCCGGGTTATAACAACAAAATAAGCACATGGACTCCCATTCTGGGTTGATGCAGGACGACCCAAAATAGGGAGATTTTTTTGGAGATATTTTCACTTTTTTTAGTTCGTTACAGTTTCTACACATTTCTGCTACATTTTACAATCACCTCGTTTATGAATGTAGCTTGAATCCGTGCCACCGCGTTTTGATTATTTCGTCTAATTGCATGTGTACGTACGCTCTACAGACAACAACAAATGGACACGAGGTATGTCGCCTTTTGCTCAAAGAAACCACTCATGAACTTGCGGGTTATACTGTCCTGGGAATTCCGCTACTGAGGAAATTCTACACAGTATTTGACAAAAGACATCACCAAATCGGATTTGCGCGATCAACTCCTTTTCCAAAAATGTGAAGTATAACAGTGGAAGTAGTAAAAACCCTGATCCTTCGTTCCCTATCCATATTTTACGGTTGACCTCCAAAAATTTCCATAGAAAAAATGACATCTTCGGATGTCTGCTTTGATACACACCTCTTCTGTTGCACAAGACATAAAGAACGTTAACCCCCTTCCCCCCTCAAAAATGAATCTGAGTTCATTTCCTCTGGTGATGAAGATTATGGTTGAATTTCGCAAACTTACACTTGACTGTTTTGGAACTCCAAAAGGATGTTGCGAAACTGTTTGAGACTTAAAAGTACTTTGAGTTTCAAAGTTAAAATCATACCAAGAAAACGTCGGCTACAGTCTCCGGTTCTTCGGCGATGGTAAGTTTTCCCAAGTTGATGCACTTTTGCCCGGCGAGAATAAGATAGACATCCAAGGATGATCCGTGCATTAGTACTTCAATGACGTCAAAATCATGAACTTCTCTGACAAATTAGGAAACGGAAGTATCAAGAAACCTTGAGGTAAAGTGGAGCTGTATGACGTATGTTCCAGTTATTGCAGTTTGTAGTCTGGGAAAACAAACATCCCGACCGATTTACTATACATGACCACTAATAATAACAATTTAAAAACAATTACCATTTGCAGGTGGAAACCAACTGCTTAGAAAAGGCACTAGGTATTGCTGTACTGCGCTGCCTAACAACGGGTGGATCACACGTCACGGACGGTGTCGCCCGTCAAAACAGGGCAACATCAAGAGGTTATTGCAAATATCACTGAACAGGCGATTACGGTGAAAAGCTTATGTTGGCCTCCCAAAAGAAACCTGACGAGGAACCTGGTCTTAGTCGTCGGTAGTATGAAAAATGCATAAATAGTCCTTGGATCACTTAGTTTGTTCTTGAAGGATTATGTTATGCTTGTCCACATTTCAAAGTAGTTGTTCTCTATTGAGGCCTTTAAAAATATGATTTACCTATAAGGAGATACTGGGTTGGGAGGATGCTGGGACCGAACTGCCCAGTTTTTGCGATCTTCCTAATAGAATTGGTTACTATTCGATTACTTCCTTGAGGTTTTGATCAATCTTCTTATGTTTGTCATGGGGCGTCTCATCTTACTAGGAGCCGCTTGGTTTCTCGTCCACACAGTGCTCTGTCACGTGATGAATGTCATCCGCGGTATAAGTTTAAACCCAAAGTCACCGATATACTCAAGTTGATACACTGTTTGTTTGTTTAAACCTGATTAGTCAGCAGAAAGGTTGACATTCCCCTTATAATTGTACACTCTGACGGACTACACAATGAGCCTTCCAATTTTAATGCAACTTATCTTGATCGCTGGCAGCTTGGCATTCTTCCACTTCTGGACTACCAGAATAGCCGAGCGTATTCGCCACAGGACCGCGGCAGTTTTAAAAGTGAAATTATTAACATATATCGGTATGAGCAAGTATGATCTGCCATCATATCTCTTAGAACGGACCATGCTTGCATCTTTGAGTGGCACCTGAGGGCGCAGTAATCCTCTGTGGGCATACGAGTGCTGCTCAAGAGTGCTTCTACAGCCAACTGCCGTTTCAACATCTCTCAACCCCCCTCCAAGGCTTCCTCAATCAGAATGTTCCTCTGCGATGATTTCTTAAAGCAATGCGCTTCGTTATTCTGAAATGACTGTTAAAGATAGTATTGTTTCTTACTTGAGGAAAAGATATGAGCTCAAATCAGTTATTTGTCTAGTTATTGGGGCAAACTTTTGTCTTTGTTAAACCTGATACTCCATGAAACGTACTCGTAGGATACGGTAGCTGTATGCGCTTTCCTGACATTGACATCCAGGTAAGAAAGCTTAAAGTATTTTTTTAAAAATTGAACGGCCAAGTGTCACTGGCATTAATGTTGTATTACTCAACCAACAGATGATCCTCAAAGATTGTGACTGGAGACGCACACGATGTATGAATAAACGTTGAGCAAAACGACAAATGAGAAATCAGATGGTTTCATTGTTTTCTAACAGTACTGTAACTGTTCAAATGTCAATTTTGGAGAGCCTTACGACAGGTGAATCATTTCGCAAGGCTAACTCATTAATATTTCGGCCAGGAACATCTCTCTCAAGATCTAAGAATTCCTATAGGTATGAGTAGACGCGTTGTTTCGTTGAGCACGGTAGTTGTCAATACACTAACTTCCCCTCACATGATTTGTCAAATATGAATCACCAATTTGACATTCTGATGGACTTAGTACAGCCTCTCCACCCTATTAACCCTCCGGGCTTGTTCAGATAAGTTTACACCTCGTAAAAGTGTTCAGCTTGTTGAATACACACACCGCAAATTACATGTGGCATTACCCATCCTGAACGTTGATTCGCCGACGTTGTTCGATGATCGGAGACAAATGCCAACCCGACACTGGTGGGTGCTAACAGGTGTTATACATGTGGATGTGGAAATTTACCATACTTTGGTTATCCCCCGACAACTGTCTGGTACGTGTGTTGCCAATGCGTGAATCGCACCGCATTTGAGGTCGCTAGATTTTATTTATACGCAAACTACTGACAACTTAGCAGTAGCGCGTCGACGAGAGGATCGTGAACAAAGTGGTCTGAAATGAAGCTAGCACTTGCAAACGTTTCGGTCGAAAGACCCTGAGCTGTTGCCGAGAGAAAGAATTCCTTTCTGTTTGAGGTACCTCTAGCAAACGGAGATTCCTAACTTAGCTAGACACTTGGCCAGAACGATGGGAGTTCATTTGGAGGTCCTATAATCGGAAGTGAGGTACCCGCAACACAGCTCAGAGACAGCAGATTACATCTAATGAAGCAAACAGATAGACCTGAGTAGAATTGACAAAACGTCGGGGAGAATTGTGAGATGTGATGTGCCAAGAGTCTTGTAGCCATTCTCCTCACTGCAGATAAACAAGTGAACAGGTGTATCCTACTTTGCGTTATTACTATTTTTCGGCCGTTAAACAGGCGGAAAACAAACCGAACAGGAGTTTGTGCGTAGATGGATGTTAGATGGTTTGGTAGCCGATGTGAAAATGTTGTGGGTACTTAGTCCAAGGAAGCACGGCTACAGGTGTGTACAGGTACTAATACTCTCATACAGAGGAGTTCTGTTACGGAAGGAACGCGTTTTGTGGGCAACAGGTACTCTCTTGCTTTCAGTTCGACTGCGAAGAATTTCATCATGGGAGAATCAGTCAGAAACATGTAGGGCAAACTTACCACACATGCAATTCAAGTTAAAAGGAACCACGATTCCCCCTGTTTATGAACAATGTAACACAGCAAAATGGTTAGTGAATGTTGCACATAAGGCTGTTTTCTTTCACCACTAGGTGACTTGAAGAACAACTGTGATCAGTATGAATCTGGATCTAACCTGCCTTCTTTTAATTCTGACTACCACAGTATGGTCGGATTGCTATATCTCAGAAGCCATCGACCGTTTAAGATGTTCTTAGGATAACCCTGTCATGTGTCCGGGATTTAAACAGATGTTTATTGAAAAACGGCCGAAAATTGAGGAGATCAGCCATGTGAGCCTTTTCTTGTTTACTGAGTGTCGTCAGGTGGAAATATGTGGGCGACGACACGTGAACTTTGAGCTAACTGTTTGAGGCTACCGACCATGAGAGCACATACCCACCGAGAGAGTTGTAATTTATGGGGAATCTATGTAATGTGTCATTCATCGCTTAACCAGCTGTCGACGTGGCGCACACTACGTTTGACTGAGAATAGAAAACGCTAAGATTTTTCATGGATCGCAATATGGCGAATCATACCAGATTCATAAAAAGAACGGTGCTAGGCGGTGTGTGTCTTATCCCTGTTTTCTCCAGTAATGCAGAAATATACAGTCACTTCAACGAGGAATTCACACGAAGAATGCTACACGCTGGCGCAAGTCAAATAAATTAGCAGTAACCTGAAAGTGCTAGGTGACTGTATGACGGAGCATTGGAAAAAAGAAGAGGGGATCATGTCTTCCGAGCAGCTCCTGTAGAAGAGTGAGGGGCGAGAGAAGTTCTGCGTTTTAATTGCGCTACGTCAAGGTCTACTCTAATTCAATCTTGAAAACTGCATTTCCGGGCACAAAATCTACCGCGTGAGAACAAGATCCCGTCCATAGGGAGCAGCTTGGAAATCTGGCTGAACCTCCGTGCTCGCCCACCGTCAGTGTTGAGAATGATCGATATGTGTGACCGGTTACGCTGAGGTTTACTTGAACTGTACATGTCTGACTAATCACAGGCTAATGCAAACCGCCCTCCGGAGGACAAGTTGCGACTCTCCAGTTGACTGATAAGGTGCATTACGGTTGGAAAAGCTGCTGCCTGTGAAGTGCCATAGAAATAATTTGTGATAACGACTCCGTCTACAAGTATTTATATTTACCTTGAAGCAGCCTTACAGGTTTATCGTCCTAATTCAAGGAATATCACTGCAACCGCACGAATCTGGTGCCACTTTAACAGTTAAACTTATGATGGGAACCAGTTGGCTGGTGATGTGGAAGGCATCTTGCTCTGTTTCTCGTGACCATTCCAAGTTTCATTTCATTCATCTTCTCTCCATCTAATTTGTCCCATTCCGCAATTTCTCACCTGCTCCCTTCTGTCTTGTGGTTTTGCAACAACCATTTCGGATAGGTTCATCTAGATTCCTTTTCTACAAAAATGTCAGATTTTCACCGCGCCCTCACAGATTCTTCTCCCGCAAATTTCATCTTTGCCCATCCATCGAATACTGTTGTTATGCAGGCAGTGAGGCCTGTTATTTCTATCTTTCGGTTACTGATCAATTCCAGAGTGAAGTTTTGCAGCTGACTGACTTCGTATCACTGATTAATGACCCCGAACCTCTTTTCGACCTTTGGGGGATGTAGCCTCTTCTTTCTTGCCCTATCACAGCTGCCAAGGATCTGTTCCTCTGAACTCACGTTTTGTAATTAACTCGGGCAATTCACTACTTCGCTTTCGATCACTGCGCTCAGGCGGAAAAACCCATTTCCACACATCTATTGTCCTCTTCTTTCGTTTCAGAAAGTCGGTAGATTTGTTGCTGGGTGAAGTCTCACTTTTGACGTGAAAACTTCTCCAGGTCAAGTGATCAGGTTACGGCGTTGGTCAAGTTTTAAGGTAGACATGGAACCAGTTAGCAATATGTCTTGCTGATAGCAGGCCAACTTAGTGTTAACTGCCGATTAGTTGTGTCTGAAGTTGAAGCCGGTGGCTCAGTGCTGCGATCAACGGGTCAGACTCCGGTCTGACTATCCACCTCAACGAATCTTCACCCTGAGTGTTACCTACAATTCTTTGTTGATATGTGCTAGGGTTAAGGGAAATTGCATGAGTGTTGGTCCCGCTGGGCCTATTACTTCTTCCCACTTCTGTTAGTGTCTCTCCTTGCCTGGAAACTGTACACCTCCACGTGCCAACGCGATTGATCTAATGCTACTTTAACAGGCTCGCACAGCTCTACGCCTTATTTTATATTCATCCTGGTATACCTGGTGATTTTCAGTGCCTTGGCAACCAGTCACTAAGTTGTGAACCGTAGCCGCGAACCGAAATCTCCTCATTTTCCAATCCTATTCTACGTTGTCTAAAACGCATCCTAGTTGGATATTGGACACATTCCAGGTCACACTGCCCCATTCTGGCCCCCAATTGACCTTCTGTTCTTTCCTGAGTGCTGTTCACCAAATTACACTGGGTACTGACAGTCTCCGTTTAGTAAACTCAGACAAATGATATGGACAATGAGGCTCCATGTTAACGGTCGATACTAACATACAAGTGCTATCAATAATTAGACACTAACAACAGCTTCGGCGTCGTCCACTCAAAACAGCTCATAGGTGACTTTCGTCAACCTACAAGACTCCACGCAACAACAAATACACTACTTCCATAAATGCCTGAGAAAATACATTCCCCCACGTAGCGTCACCTATAGACGACCGCTAAATCACCCGCAAGCTTGGAACATAGCCAGGCAATACGGCAAATAGATAGTTACGCTAGTGATTACGGATGCCCATAACCGTCGAGAAAATATGAAATCGCTACTGAACAGAGAGACGCCACCCTGAGAACCACAGAACTCTTAAAGCAACTCATCGTAGCAATAGGGCGAAGAGTTAAGTGCACAAACGATAAAAGTAAGACTATACCGGAAGACAAATTATCCAGACTGACCAGGAATCACAGGAACAAGAACAACTGCAGCGATGTGTGCATCAATACCCTCTCCGGTGAACAATGCACACACGCGGAACATAATGTGATTGTCACAGGATCCAACTTCAACTCCCAAAATGCCCCAAAAATGGGGCCGAGATGACCCTAGTGGTTAAAGCGCGAATTTACTGACCGGAAGGTCCATGGTTCGAACCCGACTTCTGCCTTTCGACTTCCCCTGTCTAGGCTTGGGCAACCTGGCAGTATCCTAGCCCTCGTGCTTCCTTCGGGTGGCATGGCAGTTAGGCACCGAAAGGGTGCTACAGCCGAACGATTTTTTTACGACGATGCTACAAAACTGGAGTACTTGGCCAGTTTGGAAGCACCAATGAAATATACTGAAACCGATGAGAACGCCCAACCGTCAAACCGTCGTTCCACCCATCACAAGATACAGAATACTCGACACTCTGGCTTGCAGGAGCTGACGGTAAACAATGAATACGCTTCAAACGCTATATGCATCAGCCAAATTGAGTTTGACACCGAGCTTGACTAGTCCCTTTGGTCAGCTGTGAAATATGACGTCTGTTATGATTTTCCCTCGCCCCGAAGAGACCATCCGTTGAAAATGGTAGGCCCGTTGAATACCTCATCGAATTTGCGGTTTCTCGAAAGAACACTTCCTACTGCAGAGAACAGGTAACTTCTGAGGCATAGTTTGGTCAAAATCAAACACAACAACTTCACTTTCCGACACTCGACGATCAGTCTGCGCTTCTCACTAGGCATTTCTTGGACAGCACGAACAAAATATTTGGATTGTGCGATTGAATGGGTTAACTAATCCGTACTGTACCGTCACCGGTTTTCAAGAGGAATTGGTCCAGAATTATGAAGGGTTTTTCAACCCACGGTATGAAGTGTGCGTTACAATTCGACTGCCCAGGCCATTCTTTTCTTGTGAGCAGTCTCGATATACGAAAACATGGGATCGAATCATTCCGCTCTTTTTGGGAGGGGAGATAGCAAGATACTCTGTTTCTCAACGAAAGTGACCTGTCATAATTCAAGGAATAACAACTAAAATCACAAACTGCAAGTGTTGTCTGAGGTTGCTTATTTAGCAGATCAAAAGCCATATGATTGATCCCCTAACTTCCACACGAAGAGCTCCAACAAGAATGAGAAGCTTCGCGTGACCACTCACACCGAGATTTTACCATATTACCCATTACACCCAGAAATACGGAACAATGACATTCTAAACACTAACGGGGTTTTACCGCACACCAACCCAGAATCCCTGAACGAAAAAGACAGGGCAACGAGATGAAATTTATCCAACCAAATGTAGGTAGGTTTTAAACGCGTGGTTTCTTGTCCATTTGTGGTGACGAGGGGAAACTGCCTGGGGCTGGCACATTGGGGGGAAGAACTGTGGGCTTCACTGAGGGTCTCAACATCTGGACGGATTCACCGGTTGTTGGTTCTTCCTTTATTGTACCGGGCTATGGAAAGAAATCAGATTAGTGAAGACATTAGTGAAGATGGGTAATGAGAATTGTAATGCATACAATTACAGCTACCAAGATGCGACAGTGAGGTTGAAGCAAAACCACAAGTGCGAAAGAGGCTCGGCATTCGGAAGAAATGCGAAATGAGTAATCAATGGAGGAATGGGAGTGCATCGTAAAAGTGCAGGACATAGTAATATCCTGAGAAAAACCATTCCGGACAGAGCCCATAATGACATTTCCAGTCAGTCATGACTTGGTGAGAAACAATGAAAGTACCAAGTAATCAACGCGTCCAACGTCCGGTGGCTAATAGCTAATAGGTAGCAAGGTTGTCAGCATTTCAGTTAAAATCACTTATTCAAACAGTTCGGAGGTATGGAGGAGAAACTTCAAAGACCCCCTATTGAGTACAGTACTGCTCTCAAAGAAACATCTGGGGATGCCAGAATGTCCGCTTGACGGGGGCACCAATTAGTACATACAGCATGTCCTCCACACTCGGGATCATATCAGATAATCTAAACAAATTTGTGACAGACCAAACACCGTCGGATCCACGGTTATCGGTAGATCTCATGAATCGATGTAACGCACAAGCCACGAGGCCACCCTTTCGTACAGCGCGTTCGGCTATGAAGCTCATCAATCAAGTCCAGGAAGATGCACCAGTGGCAACGAACAGAGCTAAACTTGACGTTGGAACATCCTGGCTCGCCACTACCGGACAGAGTTAAATCTCCATGCGAAGCAGTGCTCATGATGCTTGATTTTTGAAAAAAAGAATTCGCAGTCACCTGAATAAAACAAATTGGTGTGGTCCACGTGAAGAATAGATAATGGAACACCTAATCCATACAGCCCCATGTGGCGAAATGAGAAACAATATGAATGACCTTGACAATTTAGAAGTGCGTCTAACCTATACGCCGTCGCTTTTTGAATCCATCACGAGCACCGCCATATTGTCAGTAAAGAGGCCAATTGGACCTTGAAATTCAGCACTCCCAACCTTTTGTCAGCCACAGTGATTGTGAGCGATGCGCTGACAACCGCATTGAACCGGTGACCCATCCGTTCAGTCAGGGACTCTCCATAAGAGTGAACCGTATAACTGACCTTAACGTGGAGATTTTACAAATTCGAAGGGTGGTCCCTCAATGTTCTGAGATGTCTTATTCTCATGGATTCCGGACAGGCAATTTCCTTGACTGGAAACAAGGTTTCGCTCCAAAAATCATGCACCTGCGAGTGGCTGCAGATCGCAGAATGTCGCTAGGGGATTTAGACCTGCATGTATCCTCCCACACTGAGTGCACTGTAACCATAGAAGTGAGCAGGCTCACCAACTTATAGTGAGATAGCTGAAGCGGGATTTCAAAGTCTGTCCTTACTGAATTTCTGGCCAACAAACGCAGTGTTGCTTGTTTCAAACACTTCATTCCATCTGTTCGAAGTCACAGAACACTATCTATATTGAATGTGTTGCTTGTCCGCACTAAAATCCATAGGGATTTCGTCCCCTTTCATGACCATTATGTATCGTTGATAGCACATACGTGGTGAGTTGTTTGTGACTAAAACTTCTTGCTTGGTTGCAACTCACGCTCCGCCCAAATTTTTTTAACACTTTATGTCTGAGTATCCAGTGCCGCTGAAGATTGACTCTCGGATGCAAAAAGTGTGACTTAGACAAATCAGTTCAGTTTTTCAGCTCACAAAACATGCGCCGAAGTGTGGTGGTTCCGACTGCCACAGTTTCTTTCGCAGAGGATAAAGGAAATAAGGGAATGAGAGCCACGCGTTTGAGGCGACGGCCCAGTCAGTTCATTGCCATTGAATGCTTCTGTTTACCCGGTATTGCAGGGGTTTAGAGCTGCGCAGTGAAGGCAGTAACTTTGGTACAAGACCGCCATTGGCTGTGCGACACAACCATATCTGTCAGGGTCACTAACTACCTATTTTGCATTGTCCCGCGGTCCCCATCCTGAAAGACAGCATTTACCAACACGACTGGGTTGACTGGTAAAAGCCTTCATGCTTCGTTGCCAAGTCATTGAGTGACCACCTCTGGGTTATCTCCATCCGATACAAGGCTGAGCGAAGAGGGCTATACGAGGTAAACAGTCGTTCGGCATACGAAGTAATTGGACAATAGGTAGGAGCTTAACGACAAATACTACCAGGTTTCCTTGCTGACGGGTTTAAAACGGCAAAATGAGAAATTTACACCTGAGCTGCTGGACACAGCCAGTGTACGGCTGTCACAGAACACGAAGGACACATGACGGCTAAAGCACAATCAAGTTCCCAAATTGTAAACAGAATCGTTCACAACATCAGGTGCGAGTTCGAAATGCCATATTTTCTGGGTCATCTCAAATTTAGTAAAAGAACAAGGAACTTACTAACGAAATAGAATGGGACGACGCGGTTATCGGCATCGCCACTGTGCTTGCAGGGAACGACGCCCCACTGACTGCATTGGCAAAGGCTGGCGATGGGAGAGGGAAGCGATTAGCCCACTCGGCTAGGAGAAAGTCCGCCCGCTGCACTTGGAACAGGTTGGCCGGGGGCTGCTCTGACTTGGATGATTGGCCGGATTTGACTGGACTGACAACACCTTCCGCATCCACATTGGTTAATCCTAACAATGTATTGGGATCATCCCACGAATAGGAACCGTCCGATGGATGGTAGCGGGCACAAGGAGCCAAAGTCTGTGAGTGGAATGAACATCAACTAAATCACCTAGGTGTGTATGATTCTTCTAAATCACGCCACAAATTACATTTTTAGACTACCTGGAACTGCTTTGACGATAAGCGAACAGGATCAGACAGCCAAGAAGCTGACACAGATACACAGAAAAACACTCCCATACGAGACAGATACTTAGTTTTTCGATAGCATGTAGGTAGGCATTCGGTCGTACTAATTCAGGCAATAGGACCGGCGACTAGTGCAGCCATCCATGAACGATGGTCTAGCAAAGTGGGAATGAGCTCATAGCAAAACGTGAACGTCATGACTTCTTCTGCATTCATTAGTATAATAGATATGAAAGGCTGCATCCTCACTTTTTGTGTAGTTCGACTATCCCCCTGACCTAATTCGAAATGAAAGTCTCGAATCAAAGTTCCGATTTCAGATAAACGAAAATCAGGTTCATGTGGGTAGGCCACTCAACAGTACAGGCTACGGTAGTTCACAGAAAGAGCGAGGCATGAGTCACCACGACCACCTGCTATCAACAGAGTACGCGCAATAGCTGTCAGGATAAACAACACCAGAGATAGCATAAATGTCGTGCAGCCTGTAAGGAATTCGAGTGGAGGGGGGTTGAACATTGTCAGAATTTCCAGGTCAAGAGTATCTTTTGGCTTCACCCCTAGGCTGTCACACAAAAAACCATGAAACCACATTCAATGTCTTCACAGTCAAGTCGCAAACAGTTGGACTGTTGTGAGAGAATAGAAGGGTAATGGTGAGGAAGAGGATGCTAGTTCAAAGTCAGATTATTACATAACTAACCTGTAGGACCTTGTTCAAACTGTTCACCGTCGTCATTAAGCGCGAACTTAGCAGAGTGGTGAGATCAGGTGCTTGTAGCACGGTGCCGTTGATGATATAGTAGTAAGCGAGGGGAGTAACTTGTGTGCTGGTAAGCCGCTGCTGTTTCCTAATGATGAACAAAATGGGCTCCTGGAGACAAAATAGGAAGCAAAAATGCAGTATATTAGTCTCGTCCCCCGTGCTATGCTGTTATTTAAATTAAAAAAAGCATTCTCATCATCCCGGTGAAAATGAACCTCCCATTTGCCGTGTTCATCAGCAGAACATGAAGTGTAAAGGCCGTCTACGGGTCTACTCAGGTGAACTTCATCTATCCACATTTAATTCAAAGTACTGAGAATGATTCTCAGTAGTGCAACCCACGAGGTAAAAAAACATCGATTTCAAATCGGCCCTTACCGAACAAAGAAAAAGGAACACCTAACCGAGCGATGTGTTAAGCTCTTGTAGAGCGCGTAAGCAATTCGCTCTAGATTATCTCGGAAAAGATAGCAAAACATATAGAGTGCAGATAGTCAAACATCCAAGTGATTTGTCTCGGTCACCAGATGACGAATAACATGAGCAGGATGTTTGTGAAGGCGTTAAAATAAGTGAAAATCAATTACGATGATAAAGTTGAGGTGACAAGATGAACGTTAGTTGATCACGTCAGCGACCGCCTACCGGTCACAGAGTGGTTCTGTGAGCACCAAAGCTCGGTTGCAGTCTACTGCTGTCAACATTCAAACAACTTGATGGTGACGTAAAGTGCGGGGTACAGACGGAATAACGCGTCACCAAACAGGTAAACGATTGCATATAACAAGGGCCTTCAATGGGTGGAGAGCGGCAAGTGCAACTTTGAAATAGCCTTCTGCATGCTTTGACGCATGTTATTTTTGTCTGAAGTTGTGGTAGCTACATTTACAGAAGTGGGTGTGTGTATGGAGCATGATCCAAAGTGGACATCAGACACGAATTCGGCACCTGGTGTTCGCTACCGATTGTCAACCTCTTGATGACAAAGACTCAGCATCACTTCACATTTCACCAGCTGTCAGTTTGGCCCGAAACGTATGAACGGAAAATGAGTTATTTTGACGGCCATTCGGAATAATCGAAATCCATTGCAACTAGTCCGTCTCATGTGAGATTCAAGATTTGACCAGCATGTAAATGAGACTTTAGTGAGGCTTAAGAGCCTGCCACAAACGAATGAATGAAGCCGTATAGGCAAAAGAAAACCCGCAATCAGGCCTTCCACACGATGTTTATCCACAGGATAAGTCACCATCAGTGAACCCAACTAACACAGTTGTTCCATGCCAAAGAAATCGAGGCAGCAGGTTGGAGACTGACGAACATGGCCCAGTCACGCAGCCAACGACATTTATGTACCAGAAACATTGTAATTAATGCATGGATGCCCTTGAGCGCTTGAAGGTGTAG
The DNA here is from genome assembly GCA_004794785.1 of Opisthorchis felineus. NCBI lineage: Eukaryota > Metazoa > Platyhelminthes > Trematoda > Opisthorchiida > Opisthorchiidae > Opisthorchis > Opisthorchis felineus. The sequence goes on along the minus strand of SJOL01009509.1, from coordinate 143,072 downwards.
GCATTTCAGAATGCTTGCGGCAGGCTAACACAAGGTACCTACCTCATCCACTGTTCTCTCTTATTTTTACTTTTGGGGCTTCAAATATGATTGAATAAACTTCAGTGACGCATCACTATTAACACTGATATTGCTGTCTGTGATGATGAGTTGCTCTCTTCTGAATTGCATGCTTAAGAAAAAGCACTAACCAGTGGGCACATCAAGGATGCCTGGTGTCGCATCTAATGTTTAACAGTGGTATCAATTCCATCAATTCCATAGTTAAAGGAATCGTGCAAGCCAGAAAAAAACTGCGCACATTCATGGCTGATGGTGACGATGGTGAGACCACAGTAAGGGACTGACGAAAACTGGCTCCTTTCTGGGAGTGTCCTAAAATTAATGGACTTCAAGGGAACAACTAATGTAGTCTCTCCAGAGGTCAACTGCACACTGAGTATCTGGTGTAAACCAAACGTAAAAACCCTCTGAACGACGTGAATGAACCATTAAAGAGTGGGGCATGGTATTTACTCCAACAGCTCCAGGGAACTCTGTTCGAAGGGTCACTGTACACAGGCACAAACCGAACGCCAAGTACATGATTTACTCGAACTATTGGTTGCTATACAGCAGTTGCGGGTTATTTTCATTCCGGGCTGTGCAGGGAAGTTGGAGCAGGTACATAATGACAGGGCGGAGGTCTCAGCTCCGGCGAAGTCACGCAGGACTGTTGACCGAACCTTTGCAATACAGCACTCCACTCCACTCCCTCAGTGTAATGACATCCACCTTAAGTTCTACCAGGATTTTCTTTCCCGAACGAACTTGCTGTGAACATTATATTCGAGCTAAGAACCCTTTCCAGTCCGACACGCGAGTAACTGTTCCGCTAGTTGAGTAATACGGATCGGGCAACGTTCGCGACATAGTCTGAAGTGTGTTCTTCCTCCATATACATGGCGAATAAGGTACATACGGGCACATGGACGACGGTCAAAACATGAACGCACATCAGTGAGATTAAAGTGATTCCGCCCTAACACGACTTCGCAAACGTTAAGTTTAACTTGGTCGGATTAGAGCTGAGTAAAAAGACTAGCTTATACTTTACAACACAATCGCATGGAGGAGAGGCATGACAAGGGAAATCGTCAACGAGGAACTACTGCACGGTGCTTCAACTTTACAAGATATCTCCAAGCAATAGCTGTCAATGAGAGGGAAGCCCTTTTGTTCCATCACAACTTCTTCCCCTACAGACAATAACCGGGTAAAAAGCTATACATTCCCTTTCAATTATGAGAAAAATGGTATAGAAACTTGTCGACCGAGGGATTCTGGTTTGTTGGCAAAAAACAAAGACCGAAGACGCACCTTCTCTCAGCGTTTTCAAGAAGGGGAAACTGGGGAAACAACAAGCCAGCAAATTGGTTCAGGACCTCAATAGAAGACTGGCAACCTATGAAACAGACCCGTTCACCAACTAAGGAATGTCTTCAAGAAATAAAAGTTTGAAGGGTTCATGAGGTTATTCTTCACTGTGGAAAATCCTTGCTTTTAGAACTAACTCTCCCACTCGATCAAAGTGCTGTCCTAGGTACGTTTTCGCATGCTTCGTCTCAGGTGATGTGCTTACAGCCCGATATGGCTCAGTGGTTTAGATGCGAACCTACTGACCGGGTCCATAGGTTGAAACCAGCTCTAACTTTTCTATTGCGCCTATATATAGGCTTTGGCAATCTGTCAATACCTTGGCTTCTTGCTGCCTTTGGGTTGCTGAGCAAAAATTTGTCTTGCAACTGATCCAATCGCACAGTGAGCGAATCCGTTCTTCGGTGGCACCCTTTCGATGCCTAGCTACTATACCACTTGAAGAAAGCCTGAGGGCTCATATACTTCCGGGCTGCTCAAGCCTAGACAGGGGCAGTCAAGATGTCAGAGTTGAGATCGAACCGCAGACTTTCCTATCAGTAAGTTCGCATCTTAAAGACGGAGCCATTTCGAGCCCACAGAAAACTAATAACGAGGAGCAGCTGCATGAAGCATATTCGATCTTTCCCAGCAACAGTTATTAAGATCGAGGCAGCTAGATGAGCTATGCACTCATATCAACAAATTTGGCCATTGATAAGGTGCGGCAGCAGCAGCAGCAACATCAGCAACATCAGTGTTGACACTGATGCTTCACTGCCGTACAAC